>PVJI01020775.1:0-28371 GCA_004026765.1 Micronycteris hirsuta | reverse complement strand
TCTCTTAAAGCTTTACCAGTATAGAACATATAGGAGATGAAACAAAGTATTTCTTCAACCTAAGACAAATCTTATTTTTTAATGTATGCATATGTAAAACTTTTTTTTGATGACTAGACTTCTCTTAAATTTGATGTCTCACATATAAACACAATAATGTATTCATTTTTCTAAATTAACAAGTTCTTATACTTCTAATTACTTGGAATTTTGTAAAAGAAACCGAAAGTACTAGTGACTTTGGTGACATTTAATTTAAATTGAAAGGAAGGCAGATTCTTTCTACTTACTGTTTCTTTCAAAAGGGCAAAATCACCCCAGCAATATCTAATTTTAAATTCAAAAATATAATTCTTACCAAACAGATTTGAACTTTCAGTAGGTAGGATATTTTATTAAATTACTGGAGTCATTAATAAAATTTCACTGAGACTTGACAGCCCCCTTTTATGTGCTAGTCTCAAATAATGTACTTCCTTTCAAATACTTTAAATTGTCTTTGAAGCTAATAATTATGTAGAATGCCCTTCTCTTTCACACAAAGAAGTATTTCAAAAGAAATAACACAGGCCAGGTATATTTATATCTTTCACTGTGCATGGATGCTTTCTAACTCTAAAGTAAAAGCTATCATTTTATTTATTTTGTTATATCAACCAATTATTTGTAAAGTTTCAATTTCTGATTTCAAAGTCAAATGGAAACCATTAGTGAACGTTTTAACATTTGAATCTCTATATTTGTTATTAATTTTATAGATAGTTTTATCTTTAACTCTTTTCTGCAGAAATCTTCAAGGGATATAGTATGATAAGATATAATATACAACTCATTAATCAAAGGTTGCCCTAAGCAATAAAAAAAATTTAAATTTCAATGTAATAATTTTAGCTCAAATATAGAAATGATTATGAACACAAAGCAAACACTAAATTCTATAGTTCAGAAAGAGTGATTATGTCTGCCTGGGACTTAAATTGGTTTATTTTACTGTGTAAAATGTCCAGAGAAAAGCACGTTAAGATTCTTTAGAAAAAGACTGGGGCAACAGAGTGTCTATAGAATACGTCCTGGGACCTTACACAAGAGCCTCATTCACGTTGATTTTTAGTGCAAGCAGTCATTTTAGATCTAGTGGTAATATGATGGTGCTCAACATGCTAAATTTAGCCAGTTAAATATGATGTATGGACTAGATATTCTGAGCACAATATTTGATATGCTGAGTATTAAGTTAATGTTAGATTAATTCTGTCAAGCTCAACTTTATAGAGAAGACTGTCTAACCATGTGACTAGAAATATCAAATAAGCTAGCATGTATTGAACACTTAGAAGCCGGCATTATATTAGTACTTTTCATGCATTGTCTCATTAATGCACACGATTCCACCAGGGAAGTAGAGTTATTATCATTTTATGGGTAAGGACTGTAATAGAACAAAAGATCATTGAGCTAGTGTTAGAGCTGGAATTTGAACTCTGAATCATCTCCCTGCTAAGAACATGCCTGGACTTACTACAATAAGCATATCTATGTAAATCAACAGATCAGAGAATATTTAAAGTTATGTTTTTATTCCATTTAATGAGATTAATCAGAAACTTTATGTTCCCTGCAAGGATCAATGTTCCTTCAGCAGGATACAGAGGAAAAATCAGTCATCACGGGGATCCCACAACTTCCTGCAATTAAAACAAAACAGGAAAACACAGACTTTCCTTCAGCTGCATCAGAATAGATTCTCGAACACACTTCCAGGGAAGCACAGAGTCATGTATGTGCTCTGTTCTGAATTACTTATTCAATACTGGGTCTTCTCTTCCAGAGTTTCATTCGACCAGGTTGGAGTTGTTTTCCAACCTCCCCACACCTTCTAACAATATTAGGCCTGCTTGACGTCACATTTCAGTATTACCTGCAGTGGTCAATCTGGTGCTGTGTGGTTTCCCCTTGTTCGGATATTTGAAAGTTCCGGCCGACTCCAGAGTATATTCATACAAGGATTTTATTTAGATGTAAATCATACAGAAGAGCAAGGGAGGTGAAATTCAGGTAAGGATCAAAGATTTGAGAGACAATCATTTGCACCTGAATTATGCTGAGTCTCTGACTGAACTGCAAGTTCATGTGAGAAATGTTAGCTTCGGCAAACAACTTAGAAAAGAGGTGAAGTAGTTCTTTAAGTGGTCAAGGCAGGCTTGTCAAACTGTTTGAGAGAGCCGAGCCATCAGTGAAGCTATCCCTGGGTGTGGTGAATCACCAGGAGAGTTTCTGAATTTAAAAAGTACACTGTAGGCCCTGGCTGGTGTGGCTCAGTGGATTAAGCACCGGCCTGTGAACCAAAGGGTTGCAGGTTCAATTCCCAGCCAGGGCACATACCTGAGTTACGGGTCGGGTCCCCAGTGCGGGGCACATGAAAGACAACCACACATTGAGGTTTCTCTCCCTCTCTTTTTTCCTCCCTTCTCATCTGTCTAGACAATAAATAAATAGAATCTTTGAAAAGAAGTATATCATAAATCCCATTGCTTTTGTCTTAGATTAAGATATAGAACAAAAGAAACAGACAACAGCAGCAACAACAGATAGACATTCAGGTATCTCCAGACAAAAAAATAGGATTTGACCATTCCAGCTGGAAATCATCTCGCTCAGATGCCCAGCCGTATATTCTGGAGCCATTTCATAAATTCCATTAGTTATGGTTAGCCCGCATCTGAAACATCATTCAATGATCTCCACATTTAAGACCCTTGAAAATTCCAAGCTTGAATATGGAAAATCCTTGTGTCACCTGGTTAATAGAGGGACATAGACATTGGCATAGGTGATCTTAAGTGAGCGTAAGAATTAGAAATACAGCGCACCCTTGAACAGCACAAGTCTGATCTGTGCGGGCCCACTGATACCTGGATTTTTTTCCCAGTAAATGCTGTACATGCATTTTCTCTTCATCATGATTATTTTTGTGAACATTTTCTTTTCTCTAGCTTACTGTATTATAAGAATACAGTATATATTGCATATAAGCTACAAAGTAAGTGTTAATTAACTTTATGTTATTAGTAAGACTTCTGGTCAAAAGTAGGCTATTAGTTAAGTTTTTAGAGAATCAAAAGTTTTTATCAATTTTTGCTTGTGTGGGGACTGAAACCTTCCCATTATTTAAGGGTCAACTATACTACTCTTAAGAAGACGCTGAAAAATATAGCTGGCTGAATTTCTGAATGTCTCCTTCCACTTTCCAAGAAAAATCTGAGAATTGAGTCCAAACATGTCATCGACTTCTTGCTTCATGTTTATCATCCTTTCACTTCGAAGTTCAATTTAAGTATAACAGTAAAATTCTAATGTGGTCACGTTAACCCCAAACCAGCACAAACTAAAACTCAGCAGGAAATGTTCAAAATCAGCATAAATAATAATATTTCCCCAAATGTAAACTCAATCATGCTAGGTCAAAACAAATAGGAATCTCATTGTTATTTGAATAAAATTTAATTATATAACAGTCTTCACAAACTATCAATAGGCTGACATGTTTAAATTAGAGTTCACAAACATTGGATGAGGGAGTTACAAACACAGAAGGGAGGAAGTACATTCTAGTGTGTGCACGTGTGTGCGTGTGCGTGGCGTGCATTGAAGGGATCAGTACACACTTGCAGGCTGTAATATAATTGATAGACATTGAAGCAGATATAGACATATGTGTGTGTTTTCAGTTACATCTGTTAAGAGCATTTGGGAATAAAGAAACTGATAAATTGAGCGTATTAGCCCACGGATCTTAGTCTCCATACACCATTCTCCAGGGCTCCTTGGAGAAAAGGCTGACAAGAAACAAGTCCACAAATACAAATTCATTTTAAAAAGGAAGAAATAAAGGAGAGGTGAGGTCACCTATGTAACATCACAGGCAAATAAGTGTCAAAGAAAGCTTAGATTTCTGGTTGAGAGGATAGTCAATCGGCCATAACGCCTGGGTTAAGATCCCAACATCCTTCTCTTAACAGTTTTGTAACATGGGCGGTTCTATCAACCGCTAAACTTCACTTTCTCAGGCATTCAATCTGTGTGACAATAATGACAAGCACCTCCTGCGTAGGGATGTAAGAAATCAAATAGGGGATATATGTAAAGTACAGAAAACACTACATGTCATAAACATTATGTGTGTTTATTTTCTATGGTTATCATAACTTTTATAATTGCACTTAATGCTTTTATTATATGAAGTCATGTCTGCCTTACTTCCCAATGCATCCGCTTTTTGAGAAAATACACAGAATTCATGCAAGTATATTACCGATGATGAAAAGTATATTAGAAAATGGATTTTAAAACCACAGGACATATTTGTGAGAAAGTGAGGACAGCATAGAGAATAAGAATTGGAGGAGAGCGGTCAACGTGGTTTGACAAACATGTTGGGAACGGATTATGCTGGTCTGTGAGGATGAATGCGTACAGCTTTTGAAAGAGCATTGGAGGCGGATATATGCCTTTGCATCGGTATGCGGGATGTCATGGTAGGGGCGAAAAATAAATTGTCTTTATACTCTGTTTAGAAAAGGCTAGTTACTGAATAGTTCATAATATCTAAATTGTATTATGAAAAATAAAAAAGTCCATCATAAATTCAAAATAATTAGCCATGAATTCAAATACAAAATAGAAACATGTTATAATTATAGAATATATACACATTTTATTAATTTGGGATTTATATAGTAACTTAGACTAACAAGAGATTTCACACAGAGACCCTGCAGGAAGTGACTTTAATTGATATGTGTCTGATTTGTAATTATTAGAAATCCATTGTTTCATGTAAAAATTGATGTGCTAAAATTAGGTAACTTTTGCCTTGGCTGGCATGGCTCGGTGGACTGAGCACCGGTCTGCAAACTGAAGGTCACTGATTTTATCCCCCAGTCAGGGCAACTGCCTGGGTTGCAGGCCAGGTCCTCAGTTGGAGGTATGTGAGCAGCGACTAATTGATGTCTCTCTCTCTCTCTTTCTCCCTTATTTCCCTTCTCTCTGAAAATAAATACAATCTTAAAAAAAAAATTAAATTAAATAAGTTTCTCTTGCCCGGCTGGTGTAGCTCAGTGGATTGAGCGTGGGCTGGGAACCAGAGGGTCCCGGTTCGATTCCCAGCCGGGGCACATGCCTGGGTTGCGGACCGGGTCCCCAGTGGGGACCATGTGAGAGGCAACCATACATTGCTCTTTCTCTCTCCCTTCTCCTCTCTCTGAAAATAAATGAATAAATCTTAAAAAAAAAAAGTTTCTCTTAAAAGTATTTTAATTATCTCCCTTGTAATCTTTATTCTGTTAATTTACTTATCCATTTTTTCCAGTGGGAATGCAAAGAAAAAGAAATCTACAAAGATAAGACAAAAAATAAAAAAAAAAATTGATGAAATTTTTCAGTTTTGTTTCGTGTTTAAAAAGCCAGACACGACAACACAATATTCATCTATATTCTGTAGTTCATCATTTTACCTCTCCATTTTATGTTTGCACAATGCAAAGTCGAAAAATGTTAAGGCAGGGGAAAAGGAAGAAGTAAAGGTTTGAAATAATGAGCAAAATGGACAATCACTCCGAGGTAATTGAGAGTGAACTCCATGTCATTGTTAAAATAAAGGCCAGCATCATTATCCCTATATTCCGGCAAAAATTTGTGTGGGACACTAAGCACTGTTGCTACCCTTACTTGTTAAAGATGAACCACTGGTATCTAGAAGAGCGTAGCTAAATTTGGGGGTTTAATGAAGGTTTAAATGGAAATGAAATTTACCAAACCTTGCATGTGAAACTGCACTTGACTCAGAAACACTGCTCCTCATTCTGCAAAGTGAGCAGAAGTCCTGAGAGTGGGAAGGAATGCCTTACTAAATGAAATGTGGTCCATTACTTTTTTGTAATTCCTGTTCTATTTCAATCTTCTTTTTACAATGGATGGAATATTGAAAGGATCACTAACTAAAAGATACTGCTAAATACCCCAAAAGAACCATCATAAAGTTAGAAGGAAAAAAAACTAAAAGAATAAAACATAGCTGTTATAATATAAACAGGGCTTATTTATAAAAATGTATTTAAATGATAATCAAATACTATAACCATTCCTAAGTATAATTGTGGTTCCTTGTGTTATGACACCTATAATGCATCCATGTTCCAGTCTCTTCCTTTAATTCCGTTGCAGTCCTCAGAAAGGAAAGAAGTGGGCTGACTCCACAATTCTAGCTATAAATGCAAATACAAAGTAATAAATATAGGACCTGCTAGAAATCTTTAGCTGTCCTCATATCTACTTATACAAATACGAGTTGTAATTACCATTGACCTGTGTGTATGTATACCTGCAGTTAGGGTGATGTAATTCATATAAAATAGTAAATCACTTCAGATAGTCCTCTTCTGACTTTTTAAATATTATTTTGTCATATTTCATAATAACCATTGAAAGCATCACCTTCACTGTAAACCTATTTTGAAAAAAGCTCATTAGAAACACAGAGAAGAGTGTACTTAAATCTGACTGGTGCTGCTGAGCAAAATTAGGTACAATTTTGAAAGTAGTTGAGAAATCCAATCTAGGAAAAATTAGTTTTGATAATTTTTAAAGAAAAGGGGGTAAATTTTTAGTTGTAAAAAAGAAATGAATATTTGGATATTTATCTCATCATTCCCTGCAATCCAACTATTTTTGAAAGATTCAACTCAATCCATAAACCCCTCTGATTGATAAGGGATCCAGATACTGGGCTACATTTGGAAATATCAAAACAATGAATAAGGCCTTCTTTTGGAAGAACGATTTTGTCAAGTCATCTAAAAACAGTAGTAACAATGACAATAGCAACAAAGAGTTCCACATAACAAATAATTACGAAAAAGCAGGATACACATGACGGTCTCATTAGCTACAGGGTGTCCAGGAGCAGGGGGTGGGCACGTGGGGACGGAGCACTAACTGAAGGCCTATGAAAGACTGATAGACCTGAAGGCTGGTGGGCAAGTAGAAGTCAAAAGAATGATATGAGTCCTGGAATACCTAGGCAGAACAGTTTGTCTGCAAAAGCTCTAGAATTTGTGAAAGCATGGTATGTTAAGAACATTAAAAATGAATATCCTGCTGGAGGAAAGAATGTTTTCACATAAATTATCGTATGTGGTTTTTGAAATAAACTTACCAGGCAGAAAGGGTGTTTTTTCTTTTGATTGCACTTTTCATGTCATAACAATTCGGGGAGGGGTCTGAATGTTATAAATCTCTTCAATGACAATGGTGAAGTTCAAATTCATTTTCTTCTATTACAATAAAACAGGTGAAGTATAGGAGCAAATACTGAATCGTGTCAGACAGGATTCTACAACATAGCACAGGACATAGTAACAAATGCTGGTACTTCCATAGTGACTATTTTATGCCAGATGCCAATAAGGACTTATCATGCATTATTAAATTCTTCAACCTCATGACCTGTGAAGTAAAAACTATGATTATTATCATTTTGTGAATGAGGAAGAGAGGAGACATTAAGCTTCAGTAATTTCTCATGACTAATAACTGATGGAATTAAGGCATGAATCCAAACAGTTTAGCTTCACACACACACTCCTCCCAGATGAACCCACTGCTTCTTTATTTTACTATAGTGCATATGTAAGAAGTCAATGAACAGGAAGCAGTGTAAAATAATTACAAAAAAGAGAGACATTTTTGTACAGCTGTGATCTATGAGATTTGAAGAAGAGGGGCTTATTATCTGAGGTTGAATATGTGCTTTTGAAAATACAGGATGAACAAAGTAATTGACATGGTGATGTTCTGCTTAGATGCCTTGATTCCACCTTCCACTGCTGTGAGTGCTGCCTCCTGGTGGTCGGTGTCATCCCCTGCCTGGCATCGCCCATGTCTGCAGGGAGCGGCTTCGCCTGAAATCACACTCCCTTCTGTAGAGATACTGCAATGACTGGCAACACAGACAGGCCATGTAGCTTACCTAAAGTCCCAAAGATCCCAAGTGGAAACATACGATCCCTTACCTGTTATATTCAAAGTTCAACTCATTTCCATTTTACCTTGTTTCTGGTTGTAATGAAACTTTACACATCCAAGTAAGGCCTGGAAAATTTATGCATGTCTGTTTCATATGATCTTTAGAGCCCCGTCATGTCAATGTGCTCTCATAAATAAGTTTGTTTCAATACCTTAAACATAGACCCAAAATATAAAAGATAGTAGGGGCAATATATAAGAAGCAAAATATTTGACAGTGAAACACAGGATTATAAATGGTATCCTGTATTGTATATTGGGCACACTACATAAAAGGCACATATATTTTGTAGCCTAAGAATGTGTTTCGTGGTATTGAATAGAAAATACTGTAAATCTGTGTGTTCTAGAAATGAGAAAAATCCGTCTTGTTGATTCTAAGCATCCAAGCTGCACTTGGTAAATTGTAGGAATCAGTGGCATTGCAAGCTAGCTTTCTATGTGTCATTGGATCTTTTATGGTTGTTGCCAATGCCAGAATACATGGTATTTGAAATACTGTGTATAATAAAAAGTATATCAGTTGTGCTTCAATTGACTCTAATAAAAAATCTTTAGAATATTTCCAGGCCATTAAACTCAGATTTTTTTCCCTCAGAATTTTAACCTCAGTTGATTGAGGACATTTCCTTGTTATAATCAACAACAACTAGGTAGGTTCAATAAGGTAATAGTTTGAGCAGTTGACGCCTCATACGTTGTGTACTTGCTGAGAACACGAATTCTGGCTTGAGCACTTATCCTTAAGCCGAGTGCTCCGATCAAAGTGGTACTCCCTGGGAATCATGATGGGAATTCCTGTTTACAGAATTGCAGCCTTGTGCCATATTGGCTTGGTCAAAGATGCTTAAAAGAGCTGATGTCAATGGGGATTACCTTATAAGACCCCACTAGACAGGCCTGTGCATGGGGCAGTGCTGTGCCCCTCCATCAAGGACATGGTAGCACTGGCTGCAGGTGTACAGCAATATGCATAAAAGTCATAAAACAGCCAATCTCTTCTCCAGGATCAGCTTCAAAGGAATATCTTCCCTCATTAAATAGTAGAGTGAACATAACTTCTAAAATACTCATTAACTGCTCCTTGAAATCAGTCCATTTTGGAAACTTAATTTATAAGTCACACATTTATTTGATATACAAGAGGGACCCCCCAAAAAAAAGAATTTATTTATAAAAAATGTGTATTTATTCTTACATGTTTAAACTTCAGTCACTTTCTAAGTTACGTCCATTTGATGCAATATACCTATCGAGATATTTTTTTCCGTTGCTCAAAATAGTTTTTGAACTTGTCAATTTTGATGCTTTTTAGTGTTTCTGCTGTTTTTTATTTCAACTTTTCCACATTGGCAAAACATTTCCCTTTGAGCACTGTTTTTCATCCAGGAAACACACACACACACACACACAAAATCACTGGGGCAAGATCACGTAAATAGGAAGAGCAGAGCATGGGGGTCATGCTATTTTTGGTAAAAAAAAAAAAAATGCTGAACACTCAGTGCAGTGTGGACAGGTGTTCTCATAAATCACCCATCATGAAATGGGCAAACATGTTGAAAGAGTCTTCAAAAAAATTTCACTGAAGCCTAAAGAAGCCTCTCACAACAACACCAGATGGTACACAGATATAGATGGTTTCCTAAAACACTCACCTAGCAGGGGAAGCCTGCACTATAAGGGTTCCACCCCCCAGAAGATAATTTTGTTTTTTTTTGGGGGGGTATACCTTCATATTTATTAAAAGCAAATACAAAGCAACCTTCTCCCAAAGTCTGTAAACTTTTAAATGCTTTCTAGTAGTAAAAATTATGTTTAGCCCTGGCTGGTGTGGCTCAGTGGATTGAGCACCAGATTGTGAAGCAAAGGATCGCTGGTTCTATTTCCAGTCAGGGCACATGCCTGGGTTGAAGGCATGCAAGAGGCAACATACATGGATGGTTCTCTCCCTCTCTTTCTCTCTCCCTTTCCCTCTCTCTAAAAATAAATAAATAAAATCTGAAATAAAGAATAAACTATCTTTATTTATTTTTTAAATATTTTTTTTTATTTTTATTTATTTTTTTAGAGAGAGGGGAAGGGAGGGAGAAAGAGAGGGAGAGAAACAGCAATGTATGGTTGCCTCTCACATGGCCCTCACTGGGGACCTGGCCCACAACCCAGGCATGTGCCCTGACTGGGAATCAAACTGGGACCCTTTGGTTCCCAGCCCGTGCTCAATCCACTGAGCTACACTAGCCAGGGCCTTAAAATAAACTATCTTTAAATAATTATGTTTAAAATCATGACATATGTAGTTTTATAACTTAAGAAAATACTTAGAGTGTGCATCATTGTCCTTGGAATAAATTATGCTGCTGCAAGCTTTATTTATTTGTAGAGAGGATAAAACATATGACTGCACTATCAGTGGCCTTTCAGACAATGCTTATATAAATAATTGTCCTTGTTTTAATGCTGAGTTGGAATCTTGTGACGGTATTTCTTTGGAGGATATACCACCATGACATAATTATATTAAATATAATTTCCTAATCAGCAATGGTTTGGTTGCTAATACCAACCAACGTACACATACGCAATTTGGACAGACTTTCGTAAGAATATTGGTACATATGTTGGAAATAAATCTTCTTAGTTCATAGAGACACAATTAGACACAAAATCATAGCAACACACGACTCTTAGTGATGTAATGTTAGTGATTCTTTATCTGAAATGTAATAGCAACCAGCATTCATTAAAGCGCTTACAATATAATAGGTCTTAAACATTTTATATAAATTACTTGGCTGATCTTCAACCCAAACTGTGGAGGGACTACTATTTCCCAGCTTCGTAAAGAAGATGACCGAGACTTAGAAAGTTTAGGTATTTTGCCTACGGGCTAAGTAAAAGCTAGTAGGTGAAGGAGAGGGGGTTGAACTCTTTCTTGCCTTCTCTCACCGGAGCCAGGTCATGCACCCTTATTTCGATGCTTCTCTGACCCTCAGTCCTGGAACCTGCGGGCTCGCTCAAGCTTCGGTAATGTCTCTGACAGATTGATCGATCTGTAGTTTCCTGGGGAGCCATGTAGCCCACAGGCCTTGACTTAATCAGATGTCATGTAAGGGGGTTCTATTGGGTACATTACCAGGTTTCTTTTTCTTACAAGATTTTGGAGTTCAGAAACATATGAATCTTTCTAATCATGTTAAAAATCTATGTTTATGACTAAATATGCCAATAAAATATGTACATGTTCTAGGCAGTCATGTGGCCATAGTGAAAATTCATGATTACTGTTTTTGACATATATGGAATGAGCATGCTATGCTAATGGGGAGAGCAAAGCAAAAACGTAGATAATATCTTGATACCATATGCTAAGAAGCTGTTAAATGTAGTGGCAAGAAATAAGGTAAAGAAGGAGGAAAAGAGTGCAGGGTGGGGATCAGGACTACAATTTTAAATAATGTGGTTAAGGAAGTCTGAATTATGAAGGTTCTGTTTGAAAATAAATTTCAAGAAGGTAATAAAGCAAGACATAGAAAGTATCTGGAAGAGAAGCATGCTAGCAGAGATAAGAAGAACTCGAAGTTCCCAAGGCAGGAGTGTGTAAAGTGTGTTGCAGGAACGCTGAAGAACCTGGTACAGTTGGAATGGAAGGAGGGAGGAAGTAGAACATTTGCATTTGGAGAAGTAATTGGGGGCAATATTGGGTGAGGCCTTGTAAGTGAATACGGTGGGAGCCATTATTTCTGAGGTTCTGAGTGGAGGGATAAAACATCCTGACTTTAATTTTGAAAATATCATTCTGGATGCTTTGTTGAGAATTGATGAAGACCCTTTCGGAGGCAGAACAGCCTAAAATCAAACATAGTGCTATCCTGAGAGTCTTTAACGCTGACCCAGACTATAAAAAATAAATCCCTGGCTTATATAAGAGCATGGACCACTGAGAGGCATGCAAATACGTCTGCTGTTGGTGTGGTTTGTATGAATTGTGCAATGTGAACGTGCAGATATTACATTTGTTTATATTTTGGTATGTTACATGCAGAATCCATAAGATGTTATATTTTAAAATATTGGCACAGGAAAACATCAACAATTGTCACAGACCTTGTAAAGTATAAAACGCAGAGTGTTTTCTTTCACTACAAGAGATGACACTTCAATTCACAGTCTTGTAAAAAAATCTTGCAAACAGTTGTTGGCCCTCAACAGACCACAGGAGACTCCCTGCAGAAGATAGAGCAATTCAGAAACGGCGTCCTAGGCAGATCCACTGAAAAGATGAGACAGCGGTGGTCAGTGCCTGATAATAAAACAAGCCATTTTTATTCACGGAAGAAATCTAACCAGGGAAGAGATGCCGCTGTAACAAGGGCTGGAGGTTGGAACAAGTTTATATACAGAGAAATAGGTAGAAGACACAATAATCAGCTTTGTTTCTGAGTGAACTTTGCCTTTAGCCTCGTTAGCTTTAGAGTCACCTTTGCTTTCTTTTTGACACCATCATTTAACTGAAACAAATCAAATTTGTCCCATAGCACAGCCTGACAGGAACCATAAGTGACTGCCAGGAGGCCTGGCTGCAGCCGCTGCTCCCCCCTAGCAAGCACTTGTGCTGTGTCATTTGAATTTGTGCTTCAATGCATCTTTAAAACATTTCCACGGCATAACCTGATTGAAGTTGTGCCCCTTCTGTTCACTTGACTGCGGATGCTTAAGCGTCCTACTGTTAGCACAGTCCACAAATTTTAACTCCAGCAGAAATATTTTTTCAGAAAGAAATACTTATGAAAATAGGCATTTCTAACAGCCTTCATTTTATTAGCCCCCAGCATTTTATTGCCAATATCCCAGGCATCTCAGTCTACTCACTTTGGCTCTCAAGAAGCTTTTGTTTATTGAATTAAACTGTGTTTCTTGGCTATACTCATCCTCTGCCCCTATTTATTGTTTATAATATTTTCATATTTTTATTCACAACTTTTCAATGGTCTTTCAAAGTGTTCTAGGCAAGTCCATGCAGTTTCAGTATATATTCTCAAGGAAGCTGTCAGTTCTCTAAGGAAGACTAAACTATATGGATGGTTGGATATATATTTGGGAAACTGAATAAATGATTTTGTTAAATATATATCAACCACTTTAATAGACAGGCACTGCAGTTCGTATAATTCAGATTTTTTTTTTATGTATGACAGGGAAGATTCAGTTTTTATAGAAAATAATGTTTTAACCAAAAAAAAAAAAACAACTCATCTCTCACCTCCAATTTTCTTTTTCCTCATACTAATATTAGTAATTCTCCTGATTACTACTCATTCTAGCAATGACTAGCCCTTAAATTTCTGGCCCTTCCTCTACTATTTTCCCATCTCATTTCAAATCATCCTCTTCTATTGTATGCTGAGCAATTTAGCATTTTTTAAAAAAATTAAGCTCTCATTCAGATTACTTCCCCTTTTTCAAATAACTCACTAAATTATTTTTTCTAGACAAATAAGATGTTCTCTTTCTTTGTGAACTAGTACATCATCAAAGAGTGTACATGCATTTTTGGCAGCTAAATACAATTTCTTGAATCATAACTATTCTTTTTGAGGATCTTCTTTAGTCTAAAAGATGAAATAATTTCTTAAAGATTTTTGAAATGACTTTTTCTGGGGGGAGAGTTTCAGTTCGAGTTTCCAGGCCTTAAAAGGCTTTGTTTTAAAATAAATATTTTAAAATCTTCTTGGGGTGAGGAAAAAAGATTTAGAGAGTTTAAAGACATGTCTTAGTTTTTAAATGACACAGTTGGTAAATATTGAAGACAACAAAATATGCAAAACCTTTAAACTTTTTGTTATTTGATTGATTGTACAATAAAATGAAAGAAATCATCTTAGTACTGGAGCATAGCCATGCTTGAAAAACCATTTGGCAAAATAGTTGGAAAACAATTTACTGAATAGGTGCAAATAGCCCTTCACACCTGGCTCTTCAAGGAGCCTAAGGAAGAATGCAGTGTGAGCCAGCCCCAGGAGTAACAGTCAGAGATATTGTACCTTCTGTGAGCCTGCCAGAAACTTATCATAAGAAAGAATAATGCATTTGTTTGAACAAGTGTAAGATAATCATTTCACCTCCCTTTACTCGAATATTAAAAAAAAGGCAAACTCTTTACTAACAGTGATGAAGCATGAATGATTACAACATTGTCCCAAATCTGCATAGCTGCATTGTAAAATTCAAAAACATGATAGCATTTAGTTTCTTCTAGATAAAATGCCAGGTTAAGTTTTTTCTACCAGTCAAATTTGGGTCAATCTGCATTTTTTAAAAAAATGTGTACTTAGATAACTCATCTGTTGGAAAAAATTGAGCCAAAGCACTTCATTATTGCTTTTCCAATTACTCTAACCCACTGGGCAGCAGACTTTCACAAACAAAGTAAGAATTAAAATCATCATGGGAAAAAAGAAAGAAAGAAGGAAACCACAAATGGGTAGAAAATACTTGCAGTGACATAAATTATATAAGATTAGTATCACAAAGATATAAATGACACTTAAAATCAGTAATAAAAAAGCAAAAGCAACAGAATAAATAATATAAAGCATTCATGGAAGAAGAAATCTGAGTGTCAAATAAATAAATAAATAAATGAATACTAGATCTCATTGTTCTCTAGAGAAATGCAAATCAAAGTGGTCATACAATTAACTAAAATCAAGGCCTTTTAATACCAAGCACAAATATTTCAGTAATTCAACTTGTAGAGAAACTCTAACATAGCTGCACGGGAAGTATGCTCATAGTGGTACTATTTAAAATATTTAAAAAGTGGAAAAAATCACTATCCTTCAAAGAAATATAAATAAATAAGTTTGTGGCTCACTTATAAAATGAAAAATTGCATAACAGTAAAATGAACAAAGTGAAGATACAAGCCTCAGAATATTTTTGAAAGTTAAGTTTTTAAAAATATTTCAAGATGTATATTGTATAATAATATTGATGTGATATATTCATTTTGTGCTTTCCATAGTATGACCACTAATGATTAGTGATGTTGAACACCTCCTAATTTACATGTTAGACATTTGTATGTCTTCTTTGGAAAAATGTATATTCAGATTCTCTGTTAATTTTTAATTGAATTATTTGTGGGTTTTTTTTTTTTTTGGCTATTTATTTGTATGAGTTCCTTATATATACTGGACATTAACCCTTGTGAAAAAATGTAGATTGCAAATTTTTTCCCATTCTGCAGGTTGCCTCTTCATTCTGTTGATTGTTTCTCTTGCTGTACAGAAGCTTTTAAGTTTGTTGTAGTCCCACTTGTTGATTTTAACATTTGTGTTGATTTTACTTGCATTTTTTTGTTTCATACCCAAAAAACTTTTGCCAAGACCAGTGTCAAGGAATTTTACCTCCAGGAGCTCTACCAGGTTCTCACTCTGATGATTACAGAAAAATCCCCTTGTGCTTTTAGCAGGCTTTGGGAAAAAATAGCCACTTAGAAATATGCCCACAGCTTTTCTCAGCAAGACCTGTCCTAAAGGGAATTATTTTACTACATCTTAATTTACTGGTACTTCAAAATCCTAATTGACTCCTTTATAAATGGGCCAAAGAATTTATCACAAACAAAGTTACCATGGAACTATGGTTTATGGGGACTCCAAAAACCATAGTAGAGCTTAGGCTCAAAGCTATGCAACTGAAGGAAAGGGAACATCATCATTATTATACTGTTCTAATTGTTCATTGCTGTGTAACAGTCTGTGAAGTCCAAAACATTGTGCTTTAATGCAACTATTTTATTTTTAACAGGCTTATTGATTTTAATTGACATACAATAAACTGCATACAATTAAAATGTACAATTGGATATATTTCAACATGTGTCTATTCTGTGAAAATATCACTGCAATTAAGAAGAAAAAAAGACTTCTGGTCAAGATGGAGGTATAGACACACGTGGCTTGCCTCCTCACATAACCACAGCAAAAGTTCCAGTAAGACTACAAAACAACTATCACCCAGAACTGTCAGAAAATCAAGTTGTATGAAAGTTCAACAACCAAGGAATTAAAGAACCTACATTTATTCAGACGGGTAGGAGGGACAAAGATGTGGAATGTGTGGTCCTACACCCATGTGTGGTGGATAAAAATTGGGAGGGATACCTCCGGAATGAAAGATCTCAGCCCTTCACCAAAACACCCAGTCCAGGATTCCTATGCCAGGAAGATAAGTCTGCATAAATTCTGGCTCTAAAACACCCTGGAGGTTGGGGTTTTAGAAGAAATTTCAAGATTCTCAGGAGTCTACTCTTAAAGGACCCACAATGGACTTAGGACTTATGCAGACTCATTCCCTATGGGCTTCAGTATCAGGGCAATAGCTAGAAGGGCACCGGTGTCATACAGGGAGAAGTTGAAGTGACTGTCATCAGGGTGAGTGCAGAGAGACAGCTTCCCCCAAGACAAAACTCCAGAGGCCAGGCAGCAGCATTGTCCCCTTTCTGAACCCTCCTCCACACAGGGCCACAGAGTGGCCACATGGGTTGCCCTACCATGGTGACAACTTAAAGCTCCACCCCATCCAACATACCTGTGCACTTTTCTACAACAGGCCACACTACTAAGACGGAGTCAAAGCAGCTCTACCTAATACATGGAAACAAACAAGGAGGCTGCCAAAGTGAGGAGACAAAGAAATATGGCCCAAATGAAAGAACAGAACAAAACTTCAGAAAAAGTACTAAACAAAAGGGAGATAAACAATTTATCACATGCAGAGTTCAAAACATCAGTTATTAGGATGCTGAAGGAACTCATTGGATACTACAACAGCATAAAGAGACCCAGGCAGTAATGAAGGTTACACTATGGGAAATAAAGAAAAATTTACAGGGAACAGACAGTGAAGGGGTTGAAGCCAAGAATCAAATCAATGATTTGCAACATAAGGAAGAAAAATTTACAATCAGAACAGCAAGAAGAAAAAAGAATGCAAAAAATAAGGATAGGGTAAGGAGCCACTGGGACATCTTCAAATGTACCAGTATGTGAATCATAAGGGTGTCTGAAGGAGAAGAGAAAGACCAAGAAAGTGAAAACTTATTTGAAAAAATACTGAAAGAAAACTTCCCTAATTTGGTGAAAGAAATAGACATACAAGTCCAGGAAGCACAGAAAACCCCAAACAAGATATACCCAAACAGGACCACACCAAGACACATCATAATTAAAATGCTAACAGTTAAAAATAAAGAGAAAACCTTAAAAGCATCAAGACAAAAGCAGATAGTTACTTACAAAGTAGATCCCATAAACTTGTCAGCTGATTTGTCAAAAGAAACTTTGCAGGCAAGTAGGGGTTGACATAAATATTCAAAGCGATAAAAAGCAAGGACCTATAGCCTAGATTACTCTGTCCAGTAAAACTATCATTTAAAATTCAAGCGCTGATAAAATGCTTCCCAGACAAGGTAAAGCTAAAGGAATTCATCATCACCAAGCCATTATTATATGAAAAATTAAAGGGACTTATTTAAGAAAAAGGTTAAAATTACAAACATTAAAATGTCAATGAATTCACAACTATCAAAAACTGAATCTAAAAAAAAAAAAAACCTAAGCAAACAAGCAGGACAGAAACAGAATTGTAGATATGGAGATCATTTGGAGGATTATCAACTGGGAGGGGGAAGAGGGAGAATGGGGGGAAAAGTGAAGGGATTAATACACATAAATTGGTAGGTACAGAACAGACAGGAGGAGGTCAAGAACAGTACAGGAAATGTAGTAGCCAAAGAACTCATATGCATGACCCATGGACATCAACTAAGGGAGGGAAGATTGCTAGAGGGAATGAAGGGGACTGGGTGGAGGGGGATAAAAAAGGAATAATTAAGAAAACTGTAATAGCATGATCAATAAAATGTATTTTTTAAAAAAGAAGAAACACACCCATCACCTTCAAAAATTTTGTGCAACTTTTGGCCCAGCTGGTATAGCTCAGTGGATTGAGCACGGGCTGGGAACCAGAGGGTCCCAGTTCGATTCCCAGTCGGGGCACATGCCTGGGTTGTGGGCCAGGTCCCCAGTGAGGACCATGTGAGAGGCAACCATACATTGCTCTTTCTCCCTCCCTTCTCCTCTCTCTGAAAATAAATAAATGAAATCTTAAAAAAATTTGTGCAACTTTTAATTTTCAAAATCATGCTTGTATATATAGCTTTATATCCAATTTTAGAAAATGTTATTTGGAATTTCTGCATATATGCTCACAAGATATATTTATCTGTAGTTTTCTTGTAATGTCTTCCCTTTCTGGTTTTATTATGAGGATAATGCTGGCCTCAGAATAGTGGAAGTATTTTCAATTTTATTGTATTTATCTAAAAGAATTTCTACAAAATTGAAATTTTTTTTCTTATATGTTTGTTTATCAGTGAAGCCATTAGGGCCTAGAGTATTCTTTATATTTAGGTTTTTCCCTCCTACAAATTCAAAACCTAATACCCAGTAAGTAGACATTAAGCTATTCAGATTACTTCTTATGTGAGTTTTGTAGTTTGTATCTTTTAAGAAATCTCTCTCTTTCATCAAATGTATTGACATGTTATTCATAATTTTCCTATATTACATTAAGAATTTTAGAATGTACTCAAGGAAGCAAAATTTTAAGCAGGGAGCCGAATTGAATATTATTACACAGTAAAAATTTGTGATGAATTGTACTAAGAGACAAGTGCTCTGTTGCCTTCTAATACTATGATTTCTCAGAGAGAAGAGTCATTAATAAAGAAATAACTAAGTTGTATTAGGACTACATTTGGAATAATGCAAGACATTAATTTAATACATATTTACAGACATATTAATTATATTATATGCCAACAACTATATACTTTTTCCTAAAATAAATTGCTTAAAATTTCATTAAAATATTTGGGATCTTAAGACAAGTTTTAGCTAATTTTTATGTAGGAATAATTTAAGACTCAGCTGCTACAATCTTACATTTATCATTTGGTTCTTCTAAGAAGCAAACACTAATGTGTACTAAGTAGTACAAAAATTTATTGGGGCAAAATTTATGAAAGATGAAGGATAAATGCTATAGGAGTAGTCAGGGGAAGCCTTCTGATGGTAATACAGGTCTGGCATCTCTAAAAAGAGAGTATGAAGCAAAGTGTCATGAGTGTATATTCATGGTAGTCTTTCCTATAAGTCAGCCTGGCAACCACTCAGCCAACTGCCTACTGAACATGCCATCACCAAGAAATAGAAAAGAGTTACGCAAGGTAACTATGCTGTTCACTCAACTTTTATGAATGCAGGTTTACTCAAAGTAGAACATCAACATACATTAATATCCTACTCACACTCTAACAATCTAAGAGAATTATAACATAAACACACGGCAATCAATGGGGAATACTAAACCCTAGTCCCAGAGCCTCAGTGTGGGGGTCCAGAAGACAGCACGTTGGGCAAGGGAGTTGTCAGTGTCTTGCAAGGGAGGATCTCCGGAGCCAAGTGAGCAGCAGGACAGATAAGTCCTCAGTCCAGCAGGACAGAGCCTCCAGCAGCAGATGCCAAGGGAGATCAGTGTGGTGTGGAACAGCTCTCTGGTGTGTGGGACTCGGCTGTCTCTGCAGTGGTCTGGAGCCTGCCTCAGCTATACCCTGAGAGCAGTGCACTCCACCCTTGCCATACAAGTGATACCCAAGGTCACTGTCCCCCTTTATGTGCAGACACAGCCCTAAAAATTCTTTCACTTGATATCTTAATTGAAACCTAGTTTTCCCAAGGTTACATTGTGTGCTTGGAAATTTGCTGGGGAAGGCAGTAACTTTTCCTTATGTTATTTCACTGAACAAAGAAAAAGACATCTGTCTATATAATCCTGATTCTCTATGGCCACTCTATACCTTTGTTTCTCTTCCATGAACTTCATCTCTACCCTTTAAAAAATAGGCAAATAAATGAATAACTCATTATTACAAGAGTAATATTATTTCTGTGTAGATAAAAATTAAAGTTACATTGCCTCCCCGTTTTCTATGCTAATTTCTTATAACACTGTACCCAATGTTTGGTATGGCATCGTGCCAGTTATTATAGTTACGTGTTTGCCAGGAGATTGTACATTTCATGAGATCAGTGACTGATATGTACTCATTTTTACAGGTTTCGTTGTGTTCAGCTCAGTGCCTTGCCAATAACAGACACCTCAAAAATGTACAATAAATTAATAAGGAGTCAACAAACTATTTTAAAAAGAAACAGAAATGTTACATAAAAATGCTAACTTACATTCTTAAACAATAGAGTGAAATATGTTCTCCAAAGAATGTCACATTGCATATTTTGCCATTTAAAAAATATACGAAAAAGAACACTGGATTAAAATATTATATTACTCCTAGGATTAAAATCTTATATTATTTTTTATTTGCTGTTTGTCTTGATTTTTATAGTAGATCTACTATACAGATAGAATAAAAAAATGTTCCATGAACCCTAGTATTGCTAGAAGTAACAATCAACATTTATTGTTTCTGGGGCCATACTTATAAGTCTCAGTTTTCTTTTCTTTTTTTTTTTTATATTTTATTTATTTATTTTCAGAGAGAGGAGAAGGGAGGGAGAAAGAGCAATGTATGGTTGTCTCCCACACGGCCCCCACTGGGGACCCGGCCCGCAACCCAGGCATGCGCCCCGACCGGGAATCGAACCGGGACCCTCCAGCTCCCAGCCCGTACCCAATCCTCTGAGCCACACCAGCCGGGCTCAGTTTTCTTTAAAGGGGCAATTCCGGAGAAAATTTTTCATATATACTGTATTTTACTGTGTATAATATGTGCTTTTTTGCCCAAATATTTGAGGGAAAAATAAGGATGTGCATTGTACATGACAAAATATGATTATGTTATAAAAATATTTTGGGTAATTATTCACTAGAGTTAACTAAAATTCACATCATACTTATCATTATCAGGCCCTTCGAATTTTTTTATAATACAAAGAGAAGTTTAACTTTGTATTCACCAAAACAATTTGAACACTAAAGAATAATTATTGTGGTTTCAATAACACTAAAAATGCTATATTTTACAAAAGCAGTGTTGGCATATACAAAGTATTTTGTGTTAAGTTCACAGAGTTGATAGGACAGAAAAGGTACAAATGAGTGCTTTGAATAAAAAGTAACATTTATGTTTTCCAAAATATTATATTTGAATATTAAAGACTTATTATTCAAAGACTTATTAAAGACTTATATTAACATATTCATATATATATATATACATATATATATGTGTGTGTGTGTGTGTATATATATATGTGTATATATATATATATATATATATATATATATATACAAGGTCTGTTTGGAAAAAGTCCTTTGATGCAACCTGGCAGCCAAGGAGAGTGGACGGGAATGCACCCATGTGAACAATGATGACCTCACTGTACTAGTCAGTGAGGGCGGTAGATGCCATTGAGCGAGCACGTGTACTGTGTGGCTGACGCATTCAGAATCACTAGGGAGTAGAGCAATGAATCTGCATCAAATTTAGTATTAAGCTTCAACATTCTTCCATGGAAACTATTTGAATTATTCAGAAGACCACAGCTATGGGCAACTGGTGATTGGCAGTTTCATCATCACAACATGCCCACTCATGCATCACATCTCGTGCAGAGTTTTTTGGTAACTTTAAATTGCCCATGTGACTCAGTTCCCCCTACAGCCCAGATTTGGTGGCCTGCAACTTTTAGTTTTTATAAATTGATTTCAGATCATTTATGAGATTCAGAAAAATACAACAGAGCAGCTGATGGAAATTGGGAGAATTGCGTGAGGTCCCAAGGTGACTGGTTTGAAGGAGACTGAGGTGTTATTGTCCTGTGTGCAATGTTTCCTGTATCTTGTATCATCTTCAGTAAATGCCTGTATTTTTCAGATTACATGGATGGATACTTTATGGACAGACCTCATATCTGCACATGTTTGTATATGCATGTAGATATGTGTGTACATACATGTGGTTCCAAATTATGCATTCATGCTCCATCCCTGGAAGATGAGCTGACTTCAGAGAAGTTGGCTTATATTCCTAAAACAACTGTTAATATTTTTATTAGGTTTCTAGGTGTTTTCCAGAAGAGAAAAAAAAAACTAAAAGTAAACTTTATTTTTAAAAATCATATGTCTGTTATCATATTGGCCTAGTTTTAAAAATGGTTTATTTTCTTTTATGATTGGCCTATAATTGTTGATGTCTCTTTATATTTTCACTCAAGTTTCTCAAATCCCTAGCTGCAAATTAATGGCAATTAAATAAAAACACAAAATGATTTTTCTTTTATTCTTGGTTTCTATCAATTAGTAACTGAGCTTTAAATAAATAATGAAATACACTGGTGGGATGAGAATGGAAGTATTTAGAGAGAAACCTGATTTTTAAAGCTTTACTTTTGTATACCATTCTTTTTATTAACTGTGGCTTCCAAATCACATGTTTTTGAGATCTATATTAAAAGCTAATATAAAAGCATACTATTTTGAGCATTAAAATTATTATAACATTTATCAAAAAATCTATACAACTTCACAAATAATACACAAAATATGTTGACCATGCAGCTTTGGATATTAAAGTTAGATTTATTAGCTTTCCAGCTTGCTTTTTTTAATCATGAAAAGCACAGCTAATGGCCAAGTTCCCATAACTTACTTCTCCTACCCTCTCATGAGTAACTTCAAGTCTGTGCGAGTATTTAGATACTTTTTATCTATAATGTATTATTTATATAAAACTGCTCACATAAACATACCAAACAATATGTGGGATTGGTTTTGCATATTTACAAAAGACAAATAATAGCATTTCTTTAGCTGTATAAAACATGTATTTCTTCTTTAACATAATGTTTTTAAAATTTATGAATCTATCTCTACCTCATCAGTTCATAATAGTGCAATATCTCTTTGTACAAATTAGCCACACTTATTTATTTTTTTACCAACAAACTGCACTCTTAGGTTGTTTTCGTGTGCACAACCACTGGTAAGCGGTGCCATGGACGCTAACGGACGTGCTTCCTCTGCACCAGCACGAGACTGTCTCCAGGGTCGGTCACTGAGCCTGAGCTTCCGCCACCCTTGACCGTGTTACTCATTGCCACGCTCTCCATTTTACTGTGGACAGCGTTATCAACACGCTGTTTGTGCGGTTGTGTAAATTGTTAACCTCATATGAATATAAGCTACGGGACGGAGGAATGTTTCTATTAATGGTCACAATTTTATCCTTAGGACCTAGAAGAATTAATGGCAAGTAGGAAGAATTCAAGGAAAATGTGTTTCCTTTAAAATTTTATCAGGTTTTTCCTGTCTTTGAGTCATGAGAAATATTTCAATAAGCCATAATAAATAAGAGTTTAAAGTTATTTTTATATTTAGGTCTTTAGTATGTCAGACATTAAAATTAAATATGATAAAAATAGTATGTAATATTATCTTTTTTCCTTGTTTGTGTATGTAGTATGTGACATATATGTATGTATTTGTATTGCTAGTCATTGATACTAAGCCAATTCTTATTGAGACATTTTGTTCCAATACGGTTTACTTTCCACTCCCTTACTTTATCTTATGATTTTCATATGTATTACATCTATATGTAGACTGAACAATTCAGTGTTATTATAATTACTGCAAGCTAAAAGAAAAAATATTTATAGATTGTTTTATATTTACCACTACTCTGAGTTATTTTTGTTTCTTCTTGTGGATTTACATTTCCTGCTAGTGTCATTTTCTTTCAGCTTGAAGGACTTTCTACAGAATTTCTCGGACGTGCATGCTTGTAAAACATTATCTCAGTCATTGTGTTTCCAGACAGGTTTCATTTCATCTCATTTTCTGAAGGATAGTTTTCCTGGAAATAAAATTCTTGGCCGTAGCTATTTATTTATTTTTATTCAGCACTTTGAACATGTTCTTTCACCACATTCTGGTTTCCATTGCTTTGTATCAGGAGTCAGTGCTAATGGTATAGCTCTCCTCCTGTACATGTTGAGTAAGTTATCTTTCACTGATTTTAATATTGTCTCTGTCTTTCTTTTCAAAAGTTTCACTATTTTGTAGATAGATCTGTTTGTGTTTATCCCCTTTGTGATTCACTGAACATGTTGAATATGCAGCCAAGTGTTTTTCACCAGTTTGGGAAGATACTGGCCATCACATCTTTAAATATTTTTTTCTGTTTCTTTCTCTTCTATTGGGACTTGCATTACAAATATATTAGTACACTTGATGTGCCCACAAATCTCTGTGGTTTTGAACATTTTCTTCTATAGTTTTTCTTTTATTCTTCACATTGGATAATTTGTATTGATCTATCTTTAAATTTGCTAATTTTCTCATTTGCATAATCAAATATGTTGTTGAGTATCTCTAGTGAACTTGATTTCAGTTTAGGTTTTTCAACTTTAGAGTATCTGCTTAATTATTTTATGCATTTTTATTGATTTTTGACATTTTCTACTTGAAAGATTATTTCATCATGCTTTTCTTTTATTGTATAAACATGTTTTCATTTGTACTTTGAAAATATTGTAATAGCTGCTTTAAAGTTGCTAACAGCATATTTAGAAGTAGTTTTTAATGTAATGTTGTCCCCTCCCAACTATGAATCACTTTTTCCCTTTTTTGCTCTATAAGTCTAAGCACTTTAAATATATTTTAGCAATTCTAAATTCTAAAATTTTCCCTTAGGGTTGTTGCTGTACTTGTTTTATTTACTTTATTGTTTGTTTAATAACTTCTTAGACTAAATCTGTAGAATCCAACTCCTCATATTTTGGTGTATGAGGGCTGACGTCTCTGCTTAGACTTTTTTTCTTGAGCCTGGCCTTAGTCATTTTGATATCTGTGTTGCGTGGTGGTCAGCTAGTGACTTCGCAGAGGTTGTTTGTGTATGTTCTGCTAGTACAGCGTCCACCCTCTGTTGATAGATGTGTGCGTGGGTTATGGCGTGCTGACCCTGCCTTTTCTTTTTCCTGGGTGTTTTTGTCTCCCCTGGGCACATGCTCGCAGCCTAATTGGCCAAAATAATATGACACGTTACATCTCCTGTGTTGCTCTTTACGTGCACACTACCATCAAGTCAGCGAAGAGTAGAAAGATTATCAAGCTCCTCTATGTATGACCACCTATTTATAAGATCTCCTTTGTAAAAAAAAAATATATATATATATATATATATATATATATATATATATATATATGTATATATGTATGCATGTATATATATTTTTTGTTTTAGTGGTTCATTTTTCCTTCTCTCCTAGGTCACAGATCTAACCAGCTGGTCTGACGGACTTCTCTCTGTGCTTGTCACTATAATTGTTATTCTTGTTGATATAATTGCTGGGCATGGTTATTTTCTTTTGGGGTTTAAATCAAGTGAAGGACCTTCCATGGGTAAAGTGGTTGGCTTCCATGATCTATCTCTCTCTAGAACTACCATGTTGTCCAAGATCGAAGTAATGGGAGCAGCACAGTTAACAACCCCACAGATTCCAGTTGTTTGTCCTCAAAGCTCAGCTGTTTTGCATGAATAACTGTTTCTCAGTTTATTGTATGCATTTGGTTAATTCTCAAATATATGCATGATGCGGTGGGGTCATTGAGATTTTATCCAGTTTTATATTAAGTTGGGGAGGAGAAGACCTGCCAACTCCCCAGCCTGTTAATCGTTGGCAAGGATGGGTGCACCAATCTTAATTTACCAATTTAATAAAACCTCCTATCAAGTTGGGGAGGAGAAAACCACCTCATTCCACCATGCCAAAAGTTCCTTTCTGATTGTGACGTTGTTAACAATTAATCTCATCTTGCAGTAAGTAAACCATGTAAGTGACATAAATTGTAATCTAAGTAAGCATGCAATACTGTATCGTAATGTTAATTCCTTACAGAGGCTTCACTGCCCAAAAATATTCTGTAAGGGGGAAACCTGTATATCATTTGTGGGGAAAGTTATCTGTCTGTGTTTGCAATAACTTTCATTCTCTCCCACCCTCACATCTTTATGACTTCATCTCCATCTGATGTCAGCCTTTGCATGTAATTTATTTATGCCTGTAGTACTTTTCCTTGACATATCATCTCGATAATCTCTTTACCACCTAATCTTTGCTCAAATGTCATTGTTTCAATGGAGCTTATCTGATTCCCCTTCGGTCTTTGATAACTTGTATTTTTAATGATTTTTTTTTTTTTTTTTGTAGAACAAGCTTAATATATTCTCGCACCCATTCCACTAGATCATAGCTTCTCTTTAACTTCGGGACCATGGGGAGTTATCACTGACTCCTAAGCATAACCACATTCCTTTTATGTTGTGTTATACTGTATTAGCAGTTGTGTGTGTCATATTCCTAGAACACAAATTTTATGATGGATTTTCAATTTGACTTAAAACATGAGCATATCATAAACATTTTTAAGGGTTTCCTGGGAATTTTTACATTTCTAGGAGGAAAGTAAAAAGAAAAACAGTAAATGGCAGGTATTTATTTCATCATGTATTACACTTAGGTGGCAAATACATTGAGTTACATTGGGATTAAAACTAGTAGCTGCCAATCAACTATCAGTGGAAAGTCTATAGGATGATTGTCCCTGGGTTGTCACCTGCAAGCTAAAAATTCTAACCTAGAATGTACTATAAGTTATTTAAAAAGACAAAGTTATGATAACATACCCTACACAGAAAGCCAGTCTAAAAATTGTTTGTGATAAATACGGGCAACGGAAAAAGCAAGGAAGCTCACTTATTCTTGGGTAATATGATAAAGTGAGCACTTGTGCAATCTTTGTATAATCCCAGTTGCAATGCCTTAAAAGTACAATAACAAAAGTAGCTTAATAAAAGAGCTATATTTAAAAAATTGTTAGGTAGCCTTAAAAAGTGAAGGTAAAATGATCAGAATTCTTAGGCATAAAAAAAGAGCCTAAGACTAAAATATTCAGTCTATTAAACCATGAAAATTATACATAAGTGAAGCAATTGTGAGTTCTCTAATAACAAAACTAGGTTAAGGAATATCTTGATATTTGACAGATTATAATTGGGTGAAGAATAATAAGTTAAAGACTAGAGAAAATTTCACGAACTTCTTTGATATAGCTAAAGGCTAATAGACATTAAATGTTTTTTTAGTTACTATATCAAAATAGATATTGAAGAAAATAGTATCCTACTCTTAAAAGTTAGAAATTCAGAAATACAATAACATTGATATCTATATTGCCTATTAGTATCATTGTAAACAATGCATATGATTCTAAGCTAGTTTATACTTATTTATTTAGCCTCACTGAAGTATATATTATATATAATAATACATAAGTAAGCATCATATAATACTATATTTGATATAACATATATGAATATTATATATAAATATATTATGTGTAATATGCATAATACATCATACATGTTATATTTAAATGCATTGCAATATATAATATTTATATTATATATAAATATATAGTGTAAATAATAATTCTTGGGGGCCTTTTGTTGCAGGCATAGGCCCACAGGGAGAAATATTTTCTCTATGAGATAAGCAGTTATAAGGAACAAAAATTTGTCAATGAAAGAGTTGAAATCTTAATTTTTGGTATCTGGGAGCAAGGGCATCTCTTCATGAACTTATAATTCCCTGACTTACAGACTCTAGAATTGGCTTATTTTAGGAAACCAGCTTTTAAGAGGGAATACTAAAGAATAATTCAAATATAAATGATTAGAAAGATAAACCATACTGAAAGCTCGAGATTTACTATTTTAGTCATATTACTTGCCTCTATTTTTGTTTCATTCTAAATAACTCATTTAAACCAAAGACCTATTTGAGAGATTATGACTTTGCATCTGGCTGGAGAGCATGCTATTAGCAAGAATGAAAAGCACGGCATTATCAGAAAAGAGCGTCAGGCAAAAGCCTCTTACCTGAGAATATATTCAGAGGAAAAGTTTAAACCTATACTCTGTTTTAATTGCCAGCTCAGGAATTACTAAAATTTTAGTATTTTTTGTACTTTTCTTGGTACCTTTAAGGAATTCCACTGGTATTTTAGATCAAGGATGGAGGAGATTAATATAATCATTATTATTATGCTTACTTTCAAGAATTATCAATGAGAATGTTAATCCAAAGTATTAAAAGTATAATTCTCCCACTTTGAAAGTTGTATATGTGTTGA
>PVJI01020774.1:0-28312 GCA_004026765.1 Micronycteris hirsuta | reverse complement strand
AGGACCAGGTGAAAGCAATATTCAGAGATCAGCAAGCCAGAATTTTTTAAGATACAACTTTGCCAAATTCCTATTAGAGAATTCCCATCCCACAGACATGATCCACACTTGCTCACACAGGAGTCACACGGAGCTGTGCTCAAAACGTGTAAATTCTCAGGACTGCGTGTTTACACATGTGTGGAAATCACTGCCACATTTCTTTTAAAGTTTTAAGTCTTTTTTTTTTAAGATTTTATTTTTATTTATTTATTTATTTTTTTAGAGAGAGGGGAAGGGAGGGAGAAAGAGAGGGAGAGAAACAGCAATGTATGGTTGCCTCTCACATGGCCCTCACTGGGGACCTGGCCTGCAACCCAGGCATGTGCCCTGACTGGGAATCGAACCGGGACCGCTTGGTTCCCAGCCAGCCCTCAATCCACTGAGCTACACCAGCCAGGGCTAATGTTTCTTATAATTTCTTTTCTGATTCCTTTTCTTTTTTAAGATTTTATTTATTTATTTTCAGAGAGAGAAGGGAGGGAGAAAGAGCAATGTATGGTTGCCTCTCACATGGTCCTCACCGGGGACCTGGCCCGCAACCCAGGCATGTGCCCCATCTAGGAATCGAACCGGGACCCTCTGGTTCCCAGCCCACGCTCAATCCACTGAGCTACACCAGCCGGACCTGATTCCTTTTCTTGTCCTGATTGTTTTCTCTTCCTCACTCTCTATTTCTGCAGCTTCTAATTCTTTCACTGCTAAATAACCAGGAATATAAATAAAGATCATCATAAAATTTGCCATCAATAATTTTAAAACAAACTTATAGTAACAAAACTTCAAAAATTTGTTTAAGTCTTTAAAAGCCCAAGGCAAGAGGTCTATTTGCAGAAATTGTCTTTTTTTCATAAAGCTCAAATCAAGGAAATATTAGTCAAATCAGATTTATTAGGGAGCATAGATTCCAAATTTGTGAAAAATGATTTTATATATAAACAAGCAAAATTACCACCTTGAATATTTTCAAATGTAAAATCATAGTAATTTATAAGATCTAAAGAGTTCATTAGTATGTAAATTTTTAAAAAATTCTGTAAGAATCCACACCCCACTGGTAAATTGGGGTTAGGGAGGTCAAGGAATATGTTGTCTTTCACATGAAAAGTTTATAATTATATCATAACGTACTATGAAACTTAAAGGCTGTGAAATAAGAGTTCACAAGGGTATACCTACCCTTTATCATTTGCAGTGGGTAGGTCATGGAAAAATTCAGCAATGATTTTTCATGAGAAAAACGTCTCAAAGCATTTTTCAATAGATACTAATTAGACTACATTCTAATCTTTTCATTTTGTCTAGGAAACAGCGTATTTATCACAGGTGCAGTGAGAAGTGTAGGCAGAGCAAAATAATACTTCCAATTTTTAGGATGGAAGAAGTGAGGACCCTAAAATGACTTGTATAGGACCATCATAATATTTAACAAAAGTCATTATAAAACTGAATCCTAGGACGGGTGACTCTTTAACCCTTCTGCATAATTTGTTTGGTTAGCCAAAGGAAAATGTTAGTCCATTCTTTTCTCCATAATATTGGGGTATTATTTTTATGGTGTAGGTATTTAAGTCACACATATTTAAATGTAATTTTTTAAAAATGAAGTTTAAAAACAGTCTATACATTTTGAATTCTTTTTAGATCTGTAGAGAAAAAGCAATATTTTCAGTGATCCAGTTAAATGTCTGTTTTCAAAATAGAAAGCATTTAATTACAAAGAACAGGTGAGAGTTTTCCTAAGCTTGGATGATGTCAAGCAGTTTCATAATCACAATACCAATCCTGTGATGGATGTCTTTAAGAATGCGACCTGAAGTCCTTGTACTCCTTTCTTACTGTTCTATTTACCCAAAAGGAAAAGATGCTAAGAAATAATACAGTGGGTTCTTCACAAAACATGTCAAATACTCTGCTTTGGCTCTGCCGTCATTAGACCCAATACACTTAGGCAAACTAAGGAAATACCAGTGTGAACCATAAAATTCTGTCTTGTCACTTTAACATTTGGGTTTGATATCTTAAAACATGAACTTTCTTACTCTGGGATCCCAGCCATGCATTTGTGATATTTTCAATACTGAAGCTTTTGGCAACTCCTTTCTATCATCCACATTTCCCACAAAGTAAGTGTGGAAAACTAGCAATTCATGAAAAATTCTAGCCAATAGAAGGAAGTTCTATTTTGTGGGGGGGACACCTGCCCCTTTAAATGGTCCTGGAAACCCACACCTGGCTTTGTGTACTGGAAGCCATCAGAAGAGGCAGAGACCTGGCTTACTGTACTTGTGGCTTCTGTATTTCCTTTTGCCTGAGAATAATTTCACATTTTTTTCTGGTTGTCATATAATTATTAGAATTGTATATTTATATAATTCAAATCTGCAAAGTTTTTCTGTAAAAAGGCCAGATAGCAAATATTTTAGGCCTTGTGGGCTATATATACGAGGTCTGTCCAGAAGGTATCCAGCCATGTAAATATGAAACATAGAGACATTTATTGAAGAAGATACAAGATACAAGAAACATTGTACACAGGACAATGACACCTCAGCCCCCTTCAAAGTAGGCACCTTAGGGCCTCACACAGTTCTCCCAATCTCCATCAGCTGCCCTGTCATATTTTCCTGAATCTCATCGATGGTCTGAAATCTCTTCCCTTTCAAGGATGATTTTAGTTTGGGGAAAAGCCAGAAGTCACAGGGCACCAAATCTGTGATGTTGCAGGGCTGAGTCACCTGGGTGATTTGATGTCACCAAAAAACTCTGCACGAGATGTGACGCATGAGTGGGCACATTGCTGTGATGAAGCTGCCAATCATCAGTTGCCCATAGCTGCAGCCTTCTGAATCATCTGAATACTTTCTGTGGAGGAATGTTCAAGCTCCACAAAAAATTGGATGCATATTTGTTGCTCTGCTCACTCAGTCACTTTGAATGCAACGGCCACACAGTACACATGCTCACTCAATAGTGTCTACCACCCCCACTGACTAGTACAGTGAAGTCATCATGGTTCACGCATGCACATTCCAGTCCACTCTCCTTGGCTGCCAGGTTACATTGATGCTGCGCAAACCATTCTCATTATACTAACAATGGCAGGACTCTTTTCCAAACAGATCTCATATTCGGTTGCAGCCACGGATAATAAGTAAATGAGTATAGCTGTGTTCCAATAAATCATTTAAGAAATAGGCAAACTTAAAAACAATAGTTGAGGATGGAATTTAAAGCATCTGTGATGCCCTGGCTTGTGTGGCTAAGTGGACTGAGTGTGGGCCTATGAACTAAGGGGTCGCTGGTTCAATTCCCAGTCAGGGCACATGCCTGGGTTGCAGGCCAGGTCCCCAGTAGGGGGCGTTTGAGAGGCAACAACACATCGATGTCTCTCTCCCTCTTTTTCTCCCTCCGATTCCTTCTGTCTAAAAACAAATAAATAAAATCTTTTTAAAAAGAACATATGTTTTTGAATCCTTATTAGCCATTTGCTAGCTGGCAGTCTTTGGGTGAATTACTGAGATTCAATTTCCTTATTTGTAAAAATGGGATTTTGTTACAGGTTTAAAAGGAGCATCTGTGATGTCTCCTTTTCCTGTTCTTAATTGTTATTGATTTGATGTCAAGCAAAAAGAAAGGTAAATAAAACAGATTGTAAAAGGAATTAGAAGTGAAGTTTGGGATTTGTAATTTAGAGGCCACACTCACTGCTCTCTGCAGGACTCTGTTTATTACCCATGTGGTGCTCTGTGATCCTAGTGCTGAATCCCAGGTCCTTATCTCCTATAACTCACCCCCGTAAACACTGCTGATAGAATGTTGTCTGTAGCTCTCACCTTCCTGCGTATTTATGTTCTAGCTAAAATACTAGTAAACAAGGAAATTTTTCTCCATTAAGGCGTCTGTGTCATTTTTGTCTCTTCCAGATGACTTTCCATTTACCTGGCTTTTGTGCCAAATGCTAATGGCATTTGGGCACATGACTATTGCCACATTAAACTTAGAGACATAAGCTAATGCTTTTTGCATATTTATTGCTTCTCTGGCTATAGTTCCCTGTCCACTGCAGTGCATAAATAATTAGGCAGATTTCATGAGGGTCATTTCTCCATCACTTAATTCGTTCCCCCATAATGGCCCATAAATTAGACTACCATTTGCCTTTTTCTTTGCTTTTTTACAGAACAATGTTCTCATTTTCAAAAATGTTCTGAATAATTTAAAAGTTGTTTCAAAATATGACATTTTCCCAAATGGCATCCCCAAAATTTGGGTTGGTTTTACAATTTTTACTACTTACAGATCTAGTATCTTAATCGACCTCCTTTAATAGATATATTTTGAGCATTTACTATGCGCAAGGCATTATGTTATGCACTGTCCTAAACTAATATCTGCTGCCCAGCTGGAACAAGTAGATAAAAATTTGAGGCAAATATCAAAGGTACAGTTTTAAGCTGCCAACAAAATCAATTTAACATAGGATATTGTCCATAATTATCTGCATACCACACTCTTTTCTGATTTACTTCACTAAAAGAGATTTAGATTCAATGTTCTTGATGCCAGATACACTGAGAAAAGCATTATCCAAATTAGTTATTTGTGTAGTGAGGACAGAAATATGAGTTTCTTTGGTACAGCATGACACGTTTAAAACCTAATATTTCCTTAGACCAGAGTTGTGCCTATATAGAAAATTGTGTAGTTGAGATCACAGAGAATACATAATTTTATACTCTTGACTGTTTTTACTTTAACACTATAAAATTAGTATTTCTCCATCTGATTACAAAGTAATTTCAAATCATCTTTTTAACCACTGCCTGATAAATGAGATACCATTCCCCTATTTTTAAAGTTGTGGGTGTATCTAATTATTTTTTAAAGACTTAATTTTTTAAAGAGCACTTTTAGGTTCACAACAAAATTGAGAGAAAGGTAGAGAGATTTCCCGTATCCTCCCTGTCCCCACATAGGCAGAGCCTCCCCCATTATCGTCGTCTCCGACCAGAGTGGTGCATTTGTTACAGTTGATGACCGTACACTGACACATTACCACTCAAAGTCCATAGTTGACATTAAGGTTCAGTTTTGGTGTTGTACATTCTGTGAGCTGGGACAAATGAATTATGACATGTATCGCACAGAACAGATTCATACAGAATGGATTCACTGCCCTAAACATCCTCCAGGCACCACATCTTCCTCCCTCTCCCACAAACCCTAGCACCCAGTGATCTTTTTTTTATCGCCATAGTTTTGCCTTTTCTAGGATGTCTTATAGTTGAAATCATTCAATGTTGTGTTCTATTTTTCACTGTGTAAATTGTGATAAAATAATATGATACAATAAAATATCTACCTGTATCAAGATTTTCCAACTCTCAGCATTATTTTCTTATGCTAGATTCATATATATACTGAATGAAAGGGACATCATTATCTATTTCATATTAAAACTGAATATTTTAGTAGGTAGAAAGTAGAACTATACATTGCTTGATGATGAAAATGTGACTTTATTTTTAATATTTTTCTTTTTTTGACAGCTACTAATGATGAACCTTTTCCCCCAATGTTATTAGCAATTTGTTTTTTATCATTTGTGAGTTATATGTGTTATCTCAGTTGCTCAATTTTGCATAAAGGGTTTTAACAACTTCTTAAACATTTTATTGAGTTTTTAAAATAAGTTCCCATATTCATTACATTTCTCAATTTGCCTTTTTTAAAAAAGATTTTATTTATTTTTAGAGAGAGGGGAAGGGAGGAAGAGAAACATCAATGTGTGGTTGCCTCTTGCACACCCCCTACTGGGGACTCAGCCGTCAACCCAGGCATGTACCCTGACCAGGAATTGAACTGGCGACCCTTTGGTTCACAGGCTAACATTCAATCCACTGAGCCACACCAGCCAGGGCTATTGTTTGCCTTTAATTTTCCTAGTTACATGTTGAAATTCAGAAATATTGTGATTTATTCCAGTCATTTATATCAACAGTACTTGCTGATTTCTTTATGCTTTGAAACTGAGGCAGTCCCCCTGCCCTTACTTGAAAAAAATATTCTCCTCTATGTTATTCTAGGATTTTATTGAATAATTAATTTCACATTTATTTCTGTATCCCAGCGGAAATTTATTTTGCTGCATGAAATAGGATAACTACATAAATTATTTCCCCAATAGCTAAAAAATAGTACCAACATCATTTATCCCCTCCCCATTGCTTTATGATGTTTTTCCTCATATATTACATTTTACATATGACGAGATCTTTTTCTGAATTATCTAGTAGAGTTCTCCAATTTTTTTTATCACATATGCCTACCAATACAAAATATTTGTTCATGAACCATCGAGGTATGTATATTTATTTATTTATTTATTTTTAAAGATTTTATTTATTTATTTTCAGAGAGAGAAGAAGGGAGGGAGAAAGAGCAATGTACGGTTGCCTCTCACACGGCCCTCACTGGGGACCTGGCCCACAACCCAGGCATGTGCCCCGACTGGGAATCAAACCGGGACCCTCTGGTTCCCAGCCCGCGCTCAATCCACTGAGCTACACCAGCCGGGTGTATATTTATTTTTATTATATACTTGTACTACTATTGAGTCACGTTAACAGTAATATTAATTTATATGTTGAGATCAAGTGGAAATATGCTTTCTAATATTTTGCATTCCATCTTGGATGAATTTTTTGCATGTTATATGCTGGTTATCATGTGGCTTTTATTGTTTTAGCTTTATGTCATGTTTACTTTTCCTGATATCTAGTGTTTCACTTAGGATTATTCTTTCTTCAAACATTTATTTGATATTCACTTCCATGTAAACATATATATCATTTTGTAACATTTCCTGAAAATCTCATTTGGACTGTAATTGTAGTTATATTCAACCTAAATATTTTTTCCTTTTGCTATCTTTAGATCATACTTCTTGGTCACTATATTGCTTTTGTTATCTTTATGTCTCTTGGTAAAATTTTGAAAAGTACTCTTAAAAATAGTTAATGTTACTTGATTCTAGGCACTGTATGTATGTATTTTCTGTTATGGAAATTCAATAATTTCTTTTTTCCAAATTGTTTTTAACAGGTTACTGCAAGTATAGGGTAACTATATAATTTTATCATCCAAACCATTTTATTTTTGAGAGTGAAAGAGGGCACTATTAGAACACTGGAAAGCAGCCTGGCTGGTGTAGCTCAGTGGATTGAGCGCGGGCTGGGAACCAAGCGATCCCGGTTTGATTCCCTCTCGGGGCACATGCCTGGGTTGCAGGCCGATTCCCCACTGAGGGCCATGTGAGAGGCAACCACACATTGCTGTTTCTCTCCCTCTCTTTCTCCTTCCCCTCTCTCTAAAAATAAATAAAATCTTAAAAAAAGAAAGTAAAAAAAAAAAGAACACTGGAAAGCAGGCATAAATTGGTCTCACCTGCTAATACAAGGCCACTTGTTAATTCTAGAAACCTAAAAAGCTTTTCACATTGGAGAATGCATATGTAGACAACACTTGGAATAACTTTCTCTGTGAGGGGGAGGACTAAGAGAATAGTAGATGTAAGGCAACACAGAATCAAATGATGCTGTTTTTTAAAGATTTTATTTATTTATTTTTAGAAAGGGGAAGGTAGGGACAAAGAGAAGGAGAGAAACATCAATGTATGGTTGCCTCTCGCACACCCCCTACTGGAGACCTCACCAGCAACTCAGGTGTGGGCCCTGACTGGGAATCGAACCAGAGACCCTTTGGTTCACAGAGGGGCGCTCAATCCACTGAGCCACACCAGCCAGGGCTGATGCTGTTTATTTTTAATTGAACATGTTTACATTTTGAAAGGAAGAGATCAGTAAAAATAGAGATGTTCAAATGATACTCGAAGGGTAATTAATAAAGAGGAGTCTGTGGGAGGGTCACAGCAGGTAGGGTTTGGAACACAGAAAAACAAGTAAGCATTGCACTTACAAAGCAAAAGGGAAAGGTGGCTTTGTATGTAAATACATTTGCAGGTAGAGGCTAGGTAACTGATATTATTCCCATCACCTGTCAAAATGTATTGCACTGTATAATACTGAAAATACTGAAGACATTTATCCAAACATTATAGGACACCTGTATTGCAAATGGGATTTAATATATTTGTTTTTGTTTCTGTCACCATTTCAGTGAAAATTATTGCTCATTAAAATACCCCTGCAAATATATATGCATATTTTTATAACCTCTATCTGTTTTTACTATTATATTGTCATTTTATCATTTTTTACCCCTAATGTTTTAGCCCCCACAAACCTTCCAAAGATACATTCCTAAAAGAGTTTACGCATAAATAAGAGATAATACACTGTGGTTTTTATTCATCTGTATCACTTTAAGCCTTTGGCACTTTATTCATTCCATTTCTTAGAACAGTATGCATTGTTTTTGCTATGTTAAGTTGTGTTATTTATACATTTGTGTGCCACTTTGTTTTGTTTGGCCGTGTACATTGTGTTTAGCCTAGGATTCAGACACATCTGAGTGCATTTGGAGGGCCTCTCAGGCAGAACCTCCAGGGATCCATTTTTCATGAGGGACTATGAAGTTTTCTTGGAAGGAATTCAGCCTAATGCAAGGCAGATTTCAGGTACACAATTGTTTCAAGGACCCTGGGTCAGTTGACAATCTGAGTGATAGAAAATGCACTATACTCAGCTTCATCCTTTCCTGCTGGGGCTGGGAAATCCTGTCATCTAGAACCTCTGCCACCTCCAGGGGCCCACTCTTTTCTCCCACGTGCAGTCACCACACATTCCAAACCCTGAGCAGAGCCTGTGCTTCAGGCCTTCCTTTCCTTTCCACTGGTCTGGCAGTTCCTGCCCTATGCCATGTTCCTCTATGGTTTTTATTAGACAGAAGTGACAGGAAACACAAAGCGTATGCTAGTCATCACCCCTTCACCCTTTTAGAACTGACTTAGCCTACGGAACAGAAAACTACAAGACATTTTTTCTTTCTTTTTTTTTTTTAAGATTTGATTTATTTACTTTTTTTAAGGGAGGGAGAAAAAGAGGGAGAGAAACATCTGTGTGCAAGAGGTACACTGATGGTTGCCTCTTGCTTGCCCCCCACTGTGGACCTGGCCTGCAACCCAGGCATGTGCCCTGACTGGGAATCGAACTGGTGACCTTTAGGTTTGCAAGCTGGCACTAGCAATCCACTGAGCCATGACAAGACAATAGTTCTGTTTTTTTAAAAAGATTTTATTTATTTATTTTTAGATAGAAGGGAAAGGGAAGGAGAAAGAGAGGGAGAGAAACATCACTGTGTGGTTGCCTCTCATGTGCCCCCTACTGTGGACCTGGCCCCCAATCCAGGCATGTGCCCTGACTGGGAATCAAGCCCAAGACCCCTTCCTTCATGGGCCTGCACTCAGTCCACTGGGCTACACCAGCCAGGGCACTATTTCTTAATCAGGTTTTCCCCTAATGCCAAACATTTGTTTACCGTCTTCATGGTTTTGCCCATACCTTTTGCAGCACCTGTATTATCATTTGCTTACCATTATTCTTGGCGTCAACTCATGACTAACATCTGCACTTACTTTGTTTTATGCAGTAATACTCATTAAACCAGAGTTTTGATGTGCTAGATATAGTTTTAGAATATGTACAAATATATAATATACTTACAAAAGCATATAACTATAAAAAAGTAGCATAACAAACTGACAGAAAAAATATTTAGAGCAGGCATGTTTTTCCTTTCAAATAAGCCGATGACGTGGCTGCTACATATTTCATTTACTAATGGGAACAAGAATTTCTCTTTCCTTACTTGCTCTACCATCTACCTTAACTCATAAATGACTAGACTTGCTAGAGCATATTTATGTTTTGAAGTAAGCCATTTTAAAGCCTTTCTTAGCACTAACAAATAGCCATTATTATAAAGAAAGGAGCGGTTAGCATCATGTCATTTTAGCTAAAAGTCAAAATGATATGCTATAAAACAGTATCCCAGCAGGTATTTTGAAGGATTGTTTGTCAAGGGTAATCTATTGATTCTGGAGCCTTTCAAAGAAAAGGATCAGAGATCAGATTTTTTCAGGTTTTAAAAATAAACAAGATTGACATTTGGAGTTGAAAAAGGAAAGTGTTATTACAGGTAGAGTTTCTTGGGCAGCTGATAATGACAAGGATATGGACATCCAAGACTGCAAAACAAAATATTTGGCCAGAAAATCCTTCAACAAAATCCCCAGTGTAAGTCATTGTACAGACTTTTCCAGAGTGTCACCGAACACATGAAGGCCATTTCTAACCATTTAATCCAAAATATTGAGTCATAGTAATATGGCTGTGGTATGAACATGTGTTAGCTATTACAGTTTACAGGGTGGCCTTACAAATTTCAGGACAGAGATAAAGATGTATTGAGTTACTGTCTCTTTCTGGGGAGACAGCATGATATCGTATAAAAGTTTTGAATCTCAAGCTTAATAACCATGTTATTGTAAATCATTTGAGCATTGTATACCTCAGTTTTATTCGTTATAAAATGGGAACAATAATGATTTTTCTCCAGGTGTTTTGTAGCGTAAGGATAGGATGTATATTCAACAGTTCTGTAAAGTGTTATACAGCTATACATTTTCAATGTTCTGATACGAGTGTTTAGCTTTTCTCTGGATATGGTTGTAAATTTTCAAATTTTGGAAAAGAAATATTTGCCCCCATGCTTCTGATGAAGGCAGTTACAAATCTTATGAGGAACAATGTTCACACTGATATATTCTATTTTTTTTTACCGTGGTTCTGCTTTTCTTCTTATAAATTACATTTTATTTGCATTATTTTTTTAAATATATATTTTTTAAATTTATTTATTTTAGAGAGAGGAAGGGAGGGAGACAGAGAAGGAGAGAAACAGCAATGTATGGTTGCCTCTCACATGGCCCTCAATGGGGACCTGGCCCGCAACCCAGGCATGTGCCCTGACAGGGAATCGAACTGGGACCCTCTGGTTCCCAGCCCGCGCTCAATCCACTGAGCTACACCAGCCAGGGCTATTTGCATTATTTTTGACAGTGGCTTAATTTCCTGGATATTTGAAGTTTACTTAGACACTTGGTAGATGTGTTAAAGTTGCATTAACTACCACGGTGAAAAACACACCACGAACTGTTTATTTAAAGAATGTAAAAGACTTGATTTACTCATCATATAATCTCATCTGCATTGTTATTAACTATACACATAAGTCTTTTCCAAGGAAACTTGCTGTAGCGGTGCACCCAGACCTACTGACCTGTTTTAACCAACTTTCATTGCTATCTGATTTTTAAAGACTGTTTTTTTTTTTTGTTACGGAGCAAAGCCTACATAATTTCATTTATTCAATAAAAATTTATTGCTCCCTTATCCTGGGAAGGGACTGTGCCATGTGCTAAAGATTCAAAGGTGAATATAATGAAATACTTCAAAAAGGTCAGGATATAATCATAAAGTCATAAACAATTCTAGTGCGTTACATTCAGGGGAATGAAAGTGGACCACTGCTGTAAGAAAATGGAGGCCTGGGACTCTCAACCTGGGCCTGTTAGGGAAGGCTTATTAGATGAGGTAAGATCCGAACTTTTGTACTTCATTTACTCATTAATTCAGCAAATGTGCATTGAATGATCTACTACGCATGTGCCAAGCATTGAGTTATATGGTGAGCAAGATTGGGGATCATTCCTGCCCTCTTAGCACTTACTCTCTATTAGGAAAGACAGACAATTAGATAATCACTTAAATATAAACTTACAATCATGGTAATTGATGCAAAGTAGAAGTACCTAGTAGTAGGAGAGCTCATAATAGGCATATTTACTCTAGTTTCTGGTTAGGTTCGGGGAAGACTTCCCTCAGAAAGTAACTGATATTGAAGGGTGAATAAGAAGGGACTGGTTTAGGTTGGGTTATAGACTAATTCCAAGCAGAAGGAATTAGCATGTTTGGGAGGGAATATGGCCATTTGGGGCCTCTGAGCAGCACCCAACAAATAGCAATTCTTTTCATTTTTTTTAAGATTTGATTTTATTTTTAGAGAGAGGGGAAGGGAGGGAGACAGAGAGAGAAACAGCAATGTATGGTTGCCTCTCACATGGCCCTCACTGGGGACCTGGCCTGCAACCCAGGCATGTGCCCCGACTGGGAATCGAACCAGCGACCCTTTGGTTCCCAGCCCGCGCTCAGTCCACTGAGCCACACTAGCCAGGGATCTTTTCACTAAGTTTTGAGTAAATTCAGGGAAAAAAAGACAAAAGCAGTAGGACCTACAGAGATCAAGATATCATCTTTGCTAATGACAGAGTTGTTACTGGAGAATGTCGCTCAGACGTGAGAGCCAAATTCACTCCCTATTATTGAATGATACCAGAATTAGTCATATTAACCTGCCTAGTTACAAAAGATCGTAGACCATTTATGGTCCTCACAGAACAGAGCAACCTTTTGTGAAATTTATAACATGAGCCCTGGCTGGTGTAGCTCAGTGGATTGAGCGCGGGCTGGGAACCAGAGGGTCCCGGTTCGATTCCCAGTCAGGGCTCATGCCTGGGTTGCGGGCCGGGTCCCCATGAGGGCCATGTGAGAGGCAACCATACATTGCTGTTTCTCTCCCTCTCTGTCTCCCTCCCGTCTCCTCTCTCTAAAAATAAATAAATAAAATCTTTAAAAAAAATTGTAGAAATTTATAACATGAAGAAACAGCATGACTTGAACATTGTATAGGGTGAGTGGGAAGACTATGTAGAAGGGGGAGGCTGAAGATAAAGAAAGCGGAGATGAATGATAGATTAAGGTACTGGACGAAGGGACTGGACTACATTGAGGCAAGTGAAAGGTGTAGGACAGAGTTTAAGGAGGCACTCAGTCTTAAGGTTGTGCAAGCGCACGGTCTGCACCTGAAAATGAATGCCTTTAAATCTTGTGTCCTGGGGACCTCTCTTCTCTTATTCTAGTTCTGGACCTGCTGAAGGGCATAAGATTGAAGGCACAGAGGAGGCACTGGCCCTGAGAAAGAACCAGGATATTTTATCCTCTGAGACTGGGAGAAAGATATAGGAATGGAAATGTATGCAGGTGATGGAATAATGTACAGGAAATTAAGAGAGAACGCATTGATGCCCTGGCTGGTGTGGCTCAGTGGATTGAGCGTGGACTGGGAACCAAAGGGTCCCGGTTCGATTCCCAGTCAGGGCACATGCCTGGGTTGCGGGCCGGGTCCCCGTGGGGGCCATGTGAGAGGCAACCATACATTGCTGTTTCTCTCCCTCTCTGTCTCCCTCCCTTCCCCTATCTCTAAAAAAAATAAAAATAAAAAAAATAAAAAAGAGAGAACGCATTGGGTGAGCTCACGTTTCTTGATAATGAACTAGGAAACTAAATCAACAGCTTAACACTGAGTATGGAGTTTGAGACTTGTGAAAATTTAGAACATTGTGAAAAAGGAGGAAGGGGGGCTCCCAAGCAGTACTGAGGGCCTTGTTAAGACGGGAGATCAGTCTGTATCATTGCTTGGTCATCTCCACTTGTGTACAGCTAAGTATGTGTATGAATGGCAGAGGCATGATACAGTGTCAATCCATGCTGGATGTTTTATGAGGAGAGCATGACAGTGGATAGGAGTAAAAGGTACAGGTGAGACACAGGTCCAGGTGATACATCATGGGACCCGGGCATGGTATAGAAACAGGAGAGGCCAGTAGGGTGATAACTGACTTTGAGAAAGTGTTAAAATCCAAGGCGACAGTAATAGTCTCAGTGAAGCTGAAGAAGAGAGGTAGTCAGACTCAGGTTGGGCATGTGACACCTGGGAAGAACACCAGTGATATATTTGCATTTTTTTCAGAAGATGAATCTGTTCCAGAGTGTTCCTGAGGCCCTAGATGCGGAGGGCAATGGATGTATAGTAGTGAGGGACAATGGAGCTTCAAAGATGAAGGAACTAAAAGGCCAGTACTGGGTGGCACCGTAAGTCCACACAAGCAATGAATTGCCCTAGGATGATGGATAGAATTGGATTATAAATATTGTAATCCTTATTACAAAACGCCCAGTGAATATTAGTGAGTGCCTCAGGAGGAATCCTGTCGATGACAGTAATGAATGGGATTAGAGTATGGTTTGTGAATTAAACACCTAAACTCTTAGCCTTACCCACTCTCTCCCTCCTCTATATTATATGTACTTTTTATTTCTTTTTATGAAATTTGTCAAAGGTAGAGAAACATGTGGAGGAAAATATTAATAGCTAATATTCCTTGCGTTTACTTGGTACCCACACTATGTGCTTTGAATGTATCAACCCATGTAATCCATAAAACAATGAGATGGGCTGTTATTACTAGTCCTAATTTTCAGGTAAGAACAGTCGCAGAAAGGTTATGTAATTTATCTAGGACCACATAGCGAGTAGGCATTTTTTCTCTTACTCACTTATACTACACTGCTTTTCATACATCATCTTTAACAAATCTTGCTTCAGATCTTTCTTTTAATAAAAAAATAACAGAATACAGTTCAGATCCCTTCACTAGATACTTCTACTCAATCCCTTCTCATCTTTCTTCCCAATGGTAACCATTATCCAGAATTTGATATTTATCAATTCCATGTATGTTTTATAATTTGCTTATATATGTATGTATGCACAAATAATACATGGAAGTGTTTTGTAAACTTTTTCTACCTTCCATTTTATTCTTAACACAACAAACTTGATATGTGATATCAATATAAAACCTTGCTGATATATGAGTATAGAGCTGGAGTTTCATCATTTTTATTGCTTTAGAGAGTGCTCCAGTGAACGTACACTATACGTGTTCTCTTGTTAATGAACCCAGTTCTTCTCCCCTCTCTGCACCCATGCCCTTTCAATGTGACTTTTTAATTTCTTCCATTACAGTCAGAATATATTTTCTCACCCCATTAATGTTAGCCTTGGCCATATGACTTGCTTTGACCAAAGGATTGTTAGTGGGCATGACACAGAGGTTACTTGAATGGACATTTGAACCTACCCTCTTACACTTCTGCCAATGTCATGGCAGAAAAAAAGCCCCAGCTACTTCACTTGTCCAAGAATGAGAGGCTCACGGAGGAAATCTAAACCAACTTTGTGACCTGGACGGAAGACCAGATCAGCCCAGTCGAGATCATTGGAGCCTTCCTAGGCAACCTACATATATATGTGAGCAAGAATAAATAAGCATTGTTTTAAGCCACCAAATTTGGGGGTGGATATAGATGAGATGAACTTTATGTTTGTTTCCAATATTTTACTACTGAAACAATTCTGCTATAATAATGTGCAGATTTCTTAGGGTATACAAGGGGAGATTCCCCCCAAAACTAGAATATATTTATTAAAAATATGTATTTATTCTTTCATATTTAAACCGTAGTCACCTTTGAAGTATTCTCCATTTGATGCAATATACCTATTGAGATACTTTTTCCACTGCCGAAAACAGTTTTTGAACTGGTCAATTTTGATGCCTTTTAGTGCTTCTGCCAATTTTTGTCTCACCTCTTCCACATCAGCAAAATGTTTCCCTCTGAGGGCATTTTTCATCCAGGGAAACAAAGAAAAGTTGCTTAGGGCGAGATCGGGTAAATAGGGAGGGTGGGGCACAGGGGTCATGCTCTTTTTGGTCAAAAAACTGCTGAACACTCAGCACAGTGTGGGCAGGTGTGCTTGTAAATCACCCACCATGAAATGAGCAAAGGCATTCAAACAGTCCTAAAAAAAAAAAAAAAAAATCACCAAGGCTGAACGCAATGCCCGCTGGGACACCAATACAGATGGCTTCCTAGAACACTCACTCAGTAGGGGAACCTTGTATGGCAAGGGGCCCACCCACCAGAAGATAATTCCAGGTTGTTTGGGTCCCCCCTTGTATATATGGTTTCTTTAAGGAACATATCTGCAAGTTAAATTTCTGTATTGTAGAGTATGCACATTTTCAACTTTTATTAGTGCCACTGTTCTCTGCAAACTGTAACTCACAAAATGTGTTTTATTGTCTGTTTCTCTACCTCCTCACTAATAATTAGTATTTTCAGAATTTTGTTTGCCATTCTGACAGGTATGCAATAATATCTCATTTTACTTTACATTTCCATGATTACTACTAAGGTTTAACATACAGGGTTGGCACAAATAACATTCTTTTTTATTACAAAATCTTTTATTACAAAATCATAAGCATGTCATTCTGTAACATAACAATAGCACACTCAAGCACACCATGTGACATTTTAGGTGAAATGTTCAATTTAGCACTGTGAACTATTACACCCATATTATTACCCTACCAACCACACTCATGCAGGTGTTACTTCTACTGAACCCTGTATTTTTATATTTATTGACTATTTGGGTTTCTGTGTGTGTCTGTTCTTTGTTCCTCTCTTTCCTCATTTTCAATTTATTTTACAAGACTTTTTAATGTTTTATTTTTTCATGTCTGTTCTCGTTTCATTTATCTCATTGTCAATAACTTTTTAATGGAGATAATTGCTTTATTTATCTCTTTGAGGACGCTGAAGATAGTTCTTTTAAAGTCTTTTTCTAATTTGAAGATCAGAAGACATATTCTGTGAAAAGACAGACGGTAAATAATGTAGGGTTTGTGGGCCAGACTCTTCAATTACTGAACTCTGCCATAGCAGTGCCAAAGCACCAGCCAGAGACCATATACAGATGAATGGACATGACTGTGTTCCAATAAAACTTTATTTATAGAAACAGGCATTGAGTTGAACTTAGCATGAGGTCCACTGGACTGCCTGTGTTCTACAACTAATTTCATTTGGACTAAATTCCTATTTAGATGGTTGATTTTGTTTATTGTTCTCAGCAATGTATGAGGTCTGTACGGAAAAAGTCCAGCCATTGTTAATATAACGAGAATGGTTTGTGCGACATCGATGTAACCTGGCAGCCAAGGTGAGTAGACTAGAATGTGCATGTGGGAACAATGACGACTTTAGTCCACTAGTCAGTGGAGTGGTAGATACTGTTGAGTGAGCATGTGTACCGTGTGGCTGTCACATTCAAAATGACTGAGCAAGTAGAGCAACAGATTTGCATCACATTTTGCATTAAGCTTGAACATTCCTCCATGGAAACTATTCAGATAATTCAGAAGGCTGCACCTATGGGCAACTGGTGATTGGTAGCTTCATCATGACAACACACCCACTCATGCATCATGTCTCGTGCAGTTTTTGGTGAGAGTTTTTGGCGAAACATCAAAACATCCTGGTGACTCAGCCCTGCTACATCGCAGATTTGGTGCTCTGTGACTTCTGGCTTTTCCCCAAACTAAAATCACCTTTGAAAGGGAAGAGATTTCAGACTGTCGATGAGATTCAGAAAAAGATGACAGGGCAGCTGATGGTGATTGGGAGAACTGTGTGAGGCCCCAAGGTGCCTAATTTGAAGGGGACTGAGGCATCATTCCCCTATGTACAATGTTTCTTGTATCTTGTATCTTCTTCAATAAATGTCTCTATTTTTCATAGTACATGATTGGATACCTTCTGGACAGACCTCGTATGTCTCTTTGTTTTACATTTTGGTTTCTCTTTAAGGAAAAGTCTCCACCCTGCCCCACCCCCACCCACCCAACAATTGCTTCCACTCACTTATAGAGGTCTCTATTCCAGTCATGTGTCAGGTACTTTCTGTGAAATCTCACTGACAGGAGATATGATACCCCTTTTTTCTAGGCTGTTTACTCATGTTATATATAATTCTGTCATTCGATATGTTACACTTTACGTTTCTGACAGGAGAGGAGATTTAAACATTTTTTTCTAGTATATTTTTTAATTCCTTGGCAACAGTTTCTCTGTATAGTTTCTCTATACCTGGTCTCTAGCAAAATATTTACTGGACCTCTTGGTACATTTCCATTATGAGTTTTAGAGGAATGTAGATTTAAAGGAAAACAATAAAATTGAATCAAAATATTTTATTTAAAAAAGCTTTTTATCTTCCAATATGATACACTGCTAACTGTGAAATAGAGAACCTTAAAAAATATTGATAGGCTCTAACTGTCTTACTGTTTGATTAACCAGAATTGACCTGGAATGAGTTCTTTACTATAATGAGTATTCTGACAGAGTCATTTAAAGAAAGTTAATAGAGACAAGACTCTTCCTTTAATATAATAACAATAATGATAATAAGTGCACATATATTTTACCTAAACATAATTTGAATCCATTTACTTGAGATGCTTTGTACATAGTAAAAACATGAAAGTGAATGGAAAGTTTGAAGTCTCAGAAGAGTTTCAAATGAAGCGATTAACACCAAGGACATAATTGAGAGACTGTTAAAGGGAGTATTTCAAAAAAATGCTTTTCAAATTAATTTCTTATTCTACAGTAGTTTTATTTTCTAATCTAAAGAAATCATTGAAGGCTTGCTTAAATGCAATGGATTTTCAATTTGCTTGTTACCTCCAATTGTTCGCCATTGGCACTCTGTCTTAGCTTAGTGCCAACAGTATGCCATGGACCTTCCCTATTTTTAAGTGATTTTCACATCATTATAATTTCTCTTTTATATTTGGTTCTTTAAAAATACGACACTTTTTCCTTTATCTGTTATTCTAAGTTACATGCTGCACCATTATTTTACTTTAATATCATCACATGTTGATGAGTTTGTGCAAAATTTATGAAACAAAAACTTTCAAATCAGCACCATTCTCCTTATTTTTGTCATTTCAGTTGAGGCTGGCCTGTATTTATTGAAGTCAACACATAGAAGTGACACATAGATGTGATCTATGTGTATCTCTGACCAACTCAATGTAGTACTCACTTTTGACTCCAGGGGGCAGTATAAAACAAGAAATGATAAAGCCTCACCAACTTGCAGTTTATATTGAATGTAATTATCAAAGCCAGAGGAAAGTGATGGATTTTAGAAAGCCAACCAGGATTTCACTGTATAAGTTACATGTTTCCGAGATGGCTCTTTAAATGTGGAATCCAGTGCGTCCATGTGAATCCTTGTGCACAGGCCAGTAACTGCCTACCTGGCATGTTTGTGTTATCTGCCAATCTTTTATGATTTTAACACGGACAATGTGGATCCTCTAAAGGACTTAAAAATTCTCTTATTTGAAATGAAACGTTCTTTCTTCATGCACATGTACACATAAGCATGCAAGCTCATACATACACATATCATATAGACAGCCAGAAATAAGAAGCTGTTAGCATACCATAATGGCGACATACTTAAGCAGGTGATATACTAAAATGGTGGTAACAAAATCTGTTTATTAAGTATCTACTGAATGGCAAGCTCTGTGCTAGGACGTTTATATATTAAATCTCATTTAAACTTGTAACAAAATCCCATTTTTACGAATAAGGAAATTGAATCTTAGTCATTCACCCAAAGACTGCCAGCTAGCAAATGGCTAAAAAGGATTAAAAAAAACATATGTTCTTTTTATTATAGTAACCTATATGTCTGTACCCTACATGGCATATATTTTGGGCACCAAGAAATAAATACCACTAGGAAACAGACTGTATGATTCCATTCTATGTCTGTTTTAGTGCCTCAACAGTTATTTTAAAAGACCCTGTTTTTGGCAACTATTTTACCACTTCAGTATTTAGTCTGTACTTGCTAAAAATCGCTTCTCCAGACTAATGGATTTTAAAAGAATACCTTGCTTAACTCCTAAAGCAATTCTGGTTCTATAGTATAGCCTCTTGTGTTCAATACATAGGGTCTGGTAGCACAGGCTAGAATTTCTTCAGTCAACATATTAGAAAGACATTCAAAGACTGTCTTTGGCTGAAGAACCAAGGAATTAATATTTGGCTATTACTGTCCTATGATCAGTCAATTACACATCCTGCCTTACCTACTTCACAGAAAAGTGCTAAGGACATTTGAGAAGATAAGCACTTGAAGTTATTTTAATTAAAAAAATAAAGTAGCCCTGACCAAAGTGGCTCGTTTGGTTGGATGTTGTCCCAGAAAGCAAAAGGTCGCTGGTTTGATTCCCGGTTAGGGCGCATGCCTGGGTTGCAGGCCTGGTCCCCAGCTGGGGGCGTGTGAGAGGCAACCAGTCGATGCTTCTCTCACATATTGATGTTTCTCTTCCTTCCTTTCTTTCTCTCTCCCTTCCCCTCTCCCTAAAAATAAATAAGTAAAATGTTTTAAAAAAATAAAGCAAACTGAGATCCACCTTCATTTTTACCTTCACATAACTAAAGATCACATGCAGTGATGATGAGGGTGGAATGGATTAAATTAGGAATTAAGATTGATAAATGGTGATTGCAAATCCCTGAAGAACATGTGTGTTAAGCTAAAGTAACTAGTTTTAATAGATATTATGAAATACTTATTAGTGCTCTAGAAGGAGATTGTTAGACGTGATAAATACCATAAAGTTCACTTATTCTAACTCCCTTCTTTTAAACATGTGGAAGTTGAGCCATTGAAAGCTTTAAATTGCTGATATGTGTGCAATATGTAGTAAAGCCATGTAAGAGTAAACATCATTATGATGTCATTCTATAAGAGGCACTGTTTATATGACCTTGACAATCCGGCCCCCAAACCTAGATTATAATTGTCAGTCACATATTACTAGTCCGTGTGTGTGTAACAAGAGGTTTTGAAGGGGCTCTGTAACTTACAAATAAAGGTAATATAATAATTGAAAATAAAGCAGTGTTGAGGTAATAGTTTAAAATTCCCATTCAACAGGAAGTGCCGAAACACTAAAGAAACTATGGCTCCCTTCTTTGCTCCTTAAATTTTTCTCAGATTCTTCATCCAGGTACTGCTTAACATACTTTTAGATCCCACACTTCAGGGTCTCAGTAGTTATCCTGAAATGATCCCTTTCTTGTCACAGGACCTTAATTACTAATTGCAGAGGAGTCTTGGTCTGTTTTGCATCTGGAATTGTTTAAAGTTCAGATTTTTAAATAACAACTCTTCCTCAATTGATTCTGAAGACGGCTGTTTTCCTCTAAATTGGATCTGCAAGATGACTTCTCATTACCCAGGAAATAGCTTATCTATTTGTATGGGTCTGCAGATTTCTGCTTTTCTGAACCTCTCCCTCTGCTGCTAGTGAGTTCTCCCTGCTGTGACAGCTGACAGGAGACTGTTGGGATGGATATAGTCCTTTCTGTGTGTGGGTAGTTTAACATCTAGATTGGAGTCTGATCTACAAAAACATCCTCCAATGGAAAGAGGCAAACACACTATTGTACTTTATATCAATATAACTCTATGTGTTCTGTCTATAGCAGGTTTGACATTTACTCTTAAAGCCATTTAATTTCTAGTTTATGTAATAAAAGTTAGGATTTTGACCATTCGTAACTGTTAAGCTTATTTTTAGTATAAACTGAATAAGTAAAAACATTTAGAAGGGAACTCCTGTGCCTTGTCACCACTTAATCGCCCAGACAACTTGTCTGTGCACAAATATTCTCCGCCTTCTGTCTACGGAGAGTAGAAACCCTATTGTTGCTTTAAAGATCACCTTTTCCACTTATTTCCATCCTATCCCTTCTTACATGTACAAGAACAGGAGACCCTCGAGACATCCAACATAGTGGTGGAGTAGGTAACAGCTACACTCACCTCCTCCCAAGACCAAACTGGAATTACAACTAAAATATAGAGCAATCAACCTGAACGCCCAACTGAAGACTAGCTGAAGAGAAGTCTTATAACTAAGGATTTACAAAGAAGTCGCATCAAAACTGGCAGGAAGGGTGGAGATGCAAAAAGGGCTGGCACTGCTCTCGAGGGCTACAGCTGAGATTCCAGAAGGATATCTCAGCTGAGAAGCATGTCATCTCAAGCCAACGCCAGGCTCCCCAGCACAGAGCACCAGAGCCAGGAAGAGGCACCCACATAACATCTGGCTGTGAAATTCAGCAAGGGCCCTGGCTGGTGTAGCTCAGTGGATTGAGCGCGGGCTGGGAACCAAGCGGTCCCGGTTCGATTCCCAGTCAGGGCACATGCCTGGGTTGCGGGCCAGGTCCCCAGTGAGGGCCATGTGAGAGGTAACCACACATTGATGTTTCTCTCCCTCTCTTTCTCCCTCCTTTCCCCTCTCTCTCTAAAAATAAATAAAAATAATCTTTAAAAAAGAAATTCAGCAAGGTTTCTGTCCACCAGGGAGAGATGGGAGTTGGCTAGAGACGCAAGCATGCTCTTAAAGGGCCAATGCACAAAATTGATCATAGCCACTCATCCTGGGCTCCAGCAGAGGGAGGCCAGAGTGGAGCCAATTTGTGTGAGGGGAACCTGGGGTTTGTAGCTCTGGGGAAAACTGAAGGGACACCTGCCTGGATCCTTTTACTGAATCCCTTTTCCAGACTGCAAATGCCATCTTTCCTGGGAGGAGCACTCCCCTACTCACAGCATCAGCCTGGAGAAAAGCAGTAGCCACACTCTGGACTCCCTGTAGTTCTCCACCCTGGGGAGCTTGGACAGGGCTGAGGGGTCAGCTGCCTGGGCCAGGGTATAGAGGTTTGGGCACACTCATGGTGTATTAGTGACTAAGTTGTGTTGTTTGGGGTGGGGGCCATTCTCCCCACTTTCCCCTGAACCTTACTGGTGCCTCCCACCCATGGGAGCTCAGCTAGCCCCATTCTCTGGGCTGCTGAAGACCAGACCCTTGTGACTTGGGGTGGCTCCACCCTGCCAAGGACAATTTGAGTTGTGTGGCTTTGAGGTGGGGGGCCACACCCCCACACTGTCAGTGGCCCTGCCCTGTTGAGATCAGGCTCCTCACAGAATCTGGGATAGACTGAGTCGTGTAGCTATAAGACAAGAGCCATTTTTCCCTCACCAGTGCTGAGCTCTCCCTTCACTTGGCCAGATCTTGGTCTGTTTTGGCCTGATACATTCTGTTAGCTACACTTTGAGGACTCCCTGAGACCCTACTGCACCACAAAGGTGTGTGTGCACCCAACCGGTGGCAGCTAGACTTGGTATATACCCTGCACCATTTGCTGAGTGGTCTCAGACCCAGCATTGAAACTGACTTTGAACCTGTATCAATCTGGTGAACACCACTTGTGCCTACCAAATGACTTACTGATACCCTACCTTATGCAACTCAAGTATAGCCAGAGGTTCTTTGAGTGACTGAGCCTAACAGGAAGCTGGCAGATGGAGGTAGAGGCGGGTGTCATGTTGACTTGGGACTTTTGCTGACCTGCACACTTGAAAAGTATTTTGCAGGACAGTTTGGGAAATGCTGCTCTAGTCATATTTAATGTGAGTGTCTTGATAATTGCCCTCTGGTAGATATATTATGATGACTCTTTGGTTCTGTGTCTTTAATAAATACATTATTAAAGTACCTTGTTGTGTGTTGCTTACCATTCTTCAGCACCCCCAAATTATTTGGAAATGATCACGTGGGTCTTTTCACATTCTTCTCATGCATAGTCTGTTGATTTGGCGAGTGCTAGAAATTGTCATCTTGATAGCGCCTCTGTCACATATTCCTTTCATATTCTTGGTGCTAATAGATTTTTGAGATTTTAAGTTTTTCTTATCCTTCCTCCAAAACACCATCTCTTGAACATTTTCAAAGATCACTATGACTCTATATTAAATGGACACTGAACAACTCTTTATTTTTTCTTAGCCTGAGCTTGTGGAGCTGACACTTTAATCCACATACTGTGTAATCCTTTGAATTCAAAGCTTAAACACTGTTGGATGAAAGAAATACAGGTTTTCTATCATCTCAGTCAAAAGACAGAGTTGGAAAAAATGTTGAACTGTAGGTATTTTCAGTCTTTTCTGAATACCGTTAGATTAGGAAAGGTGCACCAGTAGTTTGATAACTGACTTAACTGTTTTCAAGGACTTAGAAGATAGGATTAAGAGATTGCTCATTTAAGAGGCATTGATTAACATAGTTTCACCAGCTAGCAAGTAGTGACAACTTTTGTGGACAGTGGTTTCACCTTTACAGTAATTCACACTGCATGCAAAGCTCCAACTAATATGGAATCATAGAATCTCAAGAATCAACTATGTTAGTCAAAATGAAGTACAGTATGCTGCAGGAACAAATGGCCCCCAAACCTTAGTGACAAAATTCATCCCTTTCACTTAAGACCCTCCATGGATTGGCTCAGGGCTCTGCTCCTACATTGTCTTCCCTCTAAAACCCCGGCTGTTGAAACAAGCCAGCTAGATTGTTGACGAATGTTGTGGCAAAGGGGAAAATTGAGTGTAAAGGCTCTCGAAACTTTCATTCTGCACAGTGATGAAGTGTGTTACTCTTGCTCAAATGGCACAGGCCAAAGCAAGTCACATGCCCACTCCTAGCTTCTAATGGATGGAGAAGTGCAATCAACCTATGCCCAGAAGGATAGCTATAATCTTGTGAAGAGCCCTAAGGCTTAGCACATGGCCCTTGGAAAAGTGTTCCAACTTAAACTGGAACAAAATTCTGTTTGCTACGGCTCCTTTGTACACTCATACACACTCTCCAAAATCATATACTTATAAAGTGACTGTATCTATATCATGCTCTCAGTCTTACAGTTCTTTACCTATGTGCAGTGTCTGAAATTTGAGTAACCGGCCTAACATATGATTTTATTATTTGTTTGGGCTGAACACTGCAAGTTCTTACCAAGGTGTATGTGTGTATGTGTGTGCAATTTTCTGAATTAAATACACTTTAGAGAATATTTAGTTGAACAGAAATGGTGCTCATGGTAGAAAGGGAACAAAGAAGACCTAGTCTTCAAATATGCTATGAGTATTTTTTCATAATATCCGAGGAGCTGTGATCATGACCAGATGTCCGAGGATCAGGAGGCTGGGTGAAATAAAGAGTAAAGAGAGCCCTTGGCTTGTGTGGCTCAGTTGGTTGGAATGACGTGACTTAACTGAAGGGTTATAGGTTTGATTCCCGGTCTGGGCATATACATTGGTTGTGGGTTCAGTCCCTGGTGCGGACATGTACAATCCCTGCTCTGTGCCTCTTCTATTTCAGCCCCACTGCTTCTAGATTGTAGATTGTGTCAGGTTCACACTGCCTATTGATGGGGATAAGGCATGGGATATGTTTCTATACTCTGAAGCTACTTGGCCTACTGTGATCCGAAGCTGATCTTGGTCCTGTGTGTCCTTCAATGTCTTGCTCAGCATCTTTCATGCTCATTTTGAGAGTTTTCTGGTTTTACCTTTTGGGGTAATGTAAATCACCAAATTCTGTGCACACCAATTTTGCAACATGATGCCTAATACTTAATTGATCTTGAAATAAGCATATTTTAAGTAAAGACCAATCTAAGAGAATGAGTGTTTGTCTCCATTTTAAAAGTAAGAAAATTGAGAATTAGAGAGATTTAATAACTTATTCAAGGAGAGTTAATATTTGTACCAAAGTCTCTCTTTTTTCAAAATCTGTGGTTTTCCATGGTACCACAATGCCTCCCTAAACACAGAAGAACAGCCCTGGCTGGTATAGCTCAGTGGATTGAGTGCAGGCCTGCGAACCAAAGGGTTGCAGGTCAATTCCCAGTCAGGGCACACGCTTGCGTTGCAGGCCAGGTCCCCAGTAGGGGGTGTGAGAGAAGCAACCACACATTGATGTTTCTCTCCATCTCTTTTTCCTCCCCTTTCTCTCTCTCTAAAAATAAATAAAATGTTTTTAAAAAGACAGAACATTCTATGTAGAAAAGATCATTGATCCCAGAAGCTCTAGTCACTTTATGAGAAATTTCTTACTAATCCTCATTAACACCTAACATAGCAAAAATTCTAACCATTTAACAGCTGGAAAAAGTAAGGCTCAGAGATGGTACTATTACTACCATGTTAGCAAGAGATGTTGTATTGCTATATGCAAAAGAAGCAGATAATCCACCTTTAAAAAGCATGCTCTTTCAACACTTCAGTAATTGATTATTAATGCAATGATTTGAACCAAGTATTCACTACAACTCATTAGTTTTTGTAGTCTAAACACCCACACTGACAATCCTTTCAAAAGATTTTTATTTGTCTTTTTGGTATTACTGAGCATACTTCCTTTCTAATAGCCCAGAATTGCACTGAAGAATGTAATTAATGGAATGAAGAAAATGTATTCAATAATTCAAAATTTATTGATACTGTTTCATCTAGAATGGTGGCACTGAATATAACCTTGATTATCTTTTTTTCCCTTTTAGTTGAACAGTAAAAAACATGAGATGTGCTTGTTATTCTGCTTTTAAACACTTTGGTGAAATATAGCACTTCAGATAATTGAAAACAGCACTTCATTGCAGTGAGATTACTTTTTCTGGTTTAACTCCTTTTCCTCTTATGCTATAGAACTAATAGAACTGAGTTGTTAAATTAGTATGTTTAAAGTGTTCACACTGACCAACTCTACCACCTAAATAACAAAGGATTAGACCTCAGCTCACACCCCTTGTATACTTACACCCTCCTTCCTCAGTCAATAGTCACATTCAGACTAATTGGCCAAATAGAATCTGTGATCAATTTATGCAATGCAGAGAGCTGTTGGTATGCTGATTCTAAAACATATACCTTTTGCAGCAAGTGTTGTTTTGGAGGCAGAACTGTCAGCAAGTCATTGAGTATAATGTACACACAGGGCAGTCGTGAAACTGATGACAATCAATAATTTTACATCCCTTATTTTCACTTATCTTTCTTCTTCCAGAATGGTAATGGTCGTATGCTTTCTGTAGCTCTTAAGTATTCTCCATGTGTGCCTACTTTGTGTTTATCTGCCAACATTGGCTTTACTGGGGAAGAGTCTAGGGACTGGACAGTATTCCTAGGTGTCATGAACACAGCCTCAATGAAATATTAGAGAATAAGGCAGCAGTGGAAGATGTAGATTATAAGTAAAGAATTCATAAGGCTACAATTAGTAGAAACTGTTTACAGTAGTGTAAACAAGTAGCAGTTAGTTTTTCTCACAAAAATAAGAAGTCTGGAGGTAGGCAATTCTTGGCATAGGTTTAGTACTGCATTAGTACAAGTACAGGCATACCTTGTTTTATTGCACTTTGCTGTATCGTGCTTGCGTTTTTTAAAAATGGAAAGCAAGAGGAGTTCTGGCCAAGATGGAGGTATAGGTAAAAATGCTTCTCTTCCTCGGACAAACAAAAGAAGGATAACATTCAATTTAAAAACAAAAAACAACCAGAACTGCCAGAACATCAAACTGCATGGAACTCCAACAACCAAGGAGAAAAAGAAACATTCATCCAAACTAACAGCACCACAACACAGCAAAGAGGGTTGCCCACCCTGGTGAATACCTAAGGCTCTGCCCCTTACAGTTGTAACAGGTGCACTAAGACAAAGAAATATGGCCCAAATGAAATAACAGATCAAAACTCCAGAAAAAGAACTAAGCACCGAAGAGATAGCCAACCTATCAGATGCAGAGTTCAAAACACTGCTAATCAGGCCCTGGCTGGTGTAGCTCAGTGGATTGAGCGCGGGCTGGGAACCAGAGGGTCCCGGTTCGATTCCCTGTCAGGGCACATGCCTGGGTTGCGGGCCGGGTCCCCAGTGAGGGCCATGTGAGAGGCAACCATACATTGCTGTTTCTCTCCTTCTCTGTCTCCCTCCCTTCCTCTCTCTAAAATAAATAAATTTAAAAAAATATTAAAAAAAAACAAACACTGCTAATCAGGATGCTCACAGAAATGATCGAGTTTGGTTGCAAAATGAAGGAAGAAATGAAGGCTATACAAAGTGAAATAAAGGAAAATATACAGAGAACCAACAGTGAAGGGAAAGAAACTGGGACTCAAAGCAACGATTTGGAACAAAAGGAGGAAATAAACATCCAACCGGAACAAAATGAAGAAACAAGAATTCAAAAAAATAAGGATAGGCTGAGGAACCTCCAGGACATCTTTAAATGCTCCAACATCCGAATCATAATGATGCCAGAACGAGAAGGGGAAGAGAAAGAAATTGAAAATATATTTGAAAAAATAATGAAGAAGAATTTCCCTAATCTGGTGAAGGAAATACACTTCCAGAAAGTCCAGGAAGCCCAGAGAGTCCTAGAGAAAGTTGGATCCAAGAAGAAACACACCAAGACACATCATAATTAAGTTACCCAAGATTAAAGATAAGGAGAGAATCTTAAAAGCAGCAAGAGGAAAGGAGAGAGTTATCTACAAAGGAGTTC
>PVJI01020773.1:0-28302 GCA_004026765.1 Micronycteris hirsuta | reverse complement strand
GGGGAGGGGAGCGGGGCAGGGAGGAGGCTGTAGCAGGAACAGCTGAAGCGCTCATTGGGGTCAGTGTAGAAATGCTCTCTGGGTCCCCCCTGGCTGCTGAGGTCATTGCCACACTGAATAATTAAGCAGGCTGGTTCCTTGCTTCAGCCGGATGGAGAACTGGGTCAGGCTCCGCTCCCGAGTCCCCAGGCACCTCTCGGATGGAGCCTGCTGAGGTGCTGCATTTGGAAAGCACTTCATTGTTTCACAGACAAGCCATAGCAAATAAAACCTAATTTCATTTCAGTTTGTGTCTGTAATGACAGTGATCTACATTCCCACATGTAATGACCACGAACACCGAATTACTAAGACAACATCCAAGGAAGATATTTTGAACCTTGTAAAGCCTATGCATTTTTAGAACTGACTCTCTGTAAGCCGTTCGAGGTCACAGCCCTTTGCTTACTGGCTGTGTTATTTCTCAGCAAAGTCCGGGCAGTTGAAAGCCCTGCCTCTGGGCAGAAATCAGGTGCGCGCTGTCTCTAATGCCTGAAATGAAGGGCAGAGGGCTGGTCTTAGCTCCTAGGGAAACATCCAGAGTATAGCACAGCAAATGTAATGAGTGTAACCTAAATAGCTACATTATTCTGACCACCAGTAGGAAATAGAACAAGTGTCCGTCACGGATCATAGGTGAGCTCTATGATTATTTAAAAGGTCCTTCCTCATAGTCACGTAGAGCAAGAATGCATGTGGGTTTTTCCCATCTTCCCCCAAGGGGGCAGATATAAAAGGTCTGTGCAGAGCAGCCCTGTGTCGCTCCGAGAGCAGCCAGCATCGCCGTGCTCTTAGGGTCCAGCCAAGGAGGCTTTAATCCCAGCCACACGTCCTGTGGAAATCCGCACGTCCTCCCCAAAGTCCCGCCGCTTCCCTGGGATATTGATTTCTTTTAAGTTGACTTCCTGTTCTCTACTCTGAGGCGTTTGCCTGTTGCTTTTCTCTGCCAAGCGTCTCTCCAGGGGAGGGCACGCCCTTCTCCTTTGATTCCCCCTGACACCATCAGCCACTCTTTGTCACTGGCTTCTGCTGGCGCAGTGGGGGCGACGTGGAGGGGCTTCCATTGCATCAAAAACAGTTCCTGGCTTTCAAAACTGGGTATTGGACCGTCCTCATCTTTACAAGTCACTCAGACACAGCGGCCCCTCGAGGCTGGGCTTCCCCAGAGGTTGTGCGGCCCTTTCTCCCCTATTTCCTTTTCAGACCCGTTTCTTCTGTTTTTCCCTAAATTCTTGATCATTTAACCATTTCCTCATTTGCTTCTCAAACAAGAACTCTGATGCCATCTGGTAAGCTTTTGCTACCCCAGACCACGTGTCTGAATGGACGTCAGTGAGCACCGTGGTACTGAACCTTCCCGGAATTCTTTTAAAGTACTTTGTAGTCTCAGAGACTTTGGAAAGCTGGCGAAAGGGGTGTCCAGACCTTTGGCGTCTCTGAGCCACACTGGAAGAAGAAGAGTTGTCTTGGGCCTCACGTTAAATACATTGTGACACATAAGCACAAAACTAACAATGTTTTAAGTAAATTTACAGTTTTGTGTTGAGTGGCGTTCATTGCCATCCTGGGCTGCGTGTGGCCTGCAGTCCGCGGGTTGGACACCGCTGCTAGACACTCTTTCCATGAGATGCAGACACATACATGATCTTGGATGTATCTTCAGGAACTTCCAGAAGCCCATCCATGGGTCTCCCCAGCCCTCAGCAGACCCCGCGTCTCTCTCTGCCCTCAGCCATCCAAGGTTATCCTTATTGACGCTTGATCACTAGTTGGGAAAACGGAACAGAATTGACTGGCTGTGGGCAACATTCCCCAATCCCGACACATTGGACGGGGATCAGATTCCTTGAGGAGATAGTGTTTGGCTTTTCTCAACCATGCCCTTGGGCTGGGCCCTATAAAGGAGCTTGGCACAAACCATCCCACTAATCGTGCCAGGCCCTGGGAGGTTTGTACCACTGTCCTCACCACAACAGAGGAGGACACGGGGGCTAACCACGATCAGGTGACGTGGCTCGAATCACACCGGTAATAAGTGGCCAATCTGGGATTTGGCCCCAGGTCAGTGACTTGAAATCCCGGGCCCTACATCACTATGCTCACTTCCCCTCCCCTACGCACCGTTATACCTTACTCGTCGTGGTTCATGTTCGTGGACCGTGTGACCTTTGTTGTTGCAGCCAAATGAATATGCCCTTCCACCCGGAAATACTACTCGGAGCAGAGTGTTTGTTCGGTTGGGCTCATCCATGTGTCTTCAGTACCTGGCATACAGTAGGTGTCGGTAAATATTCGTTCAGTAAATGAATCCATCCATCCCACAAGGTCAGCTCAATCCCGAACCCTTCAGGACACTGCCATAACCCCTCTCTCTGAGTTAAAGAAAACTGCTCCTTCCGTGAGTGCTCAGCATGTGCGTGCCTCTGTGCCCTTTAAATTCGCATTGCCGCGTTGTAGGTTCCCACCTCGTGCGGCACAAGCTTCTCAAGAACAGGCTGTGCCTGCCTCATGTCTCTGTGTCTCTGGGAACTAATAGGCACTCAGTAAATGTTTATTGACTTGAATGCAGTTGTTACTGTGCTGCAGGGTAATTAGGCTTAAGTGGTAAGTAATTCCTGTGAACGAGTGTTAATTAGGATTATATTTGTAATGCTGGACCAAACTGTAGCTTTTCTCTGTGAACTTTTTTTCATTTTTAATATCTATAATTTAGTGTTGCTATCGATTCTAAGATCATTTACCTTTTTGTCATTGTCCCTCAATAGATCTAGAGCATCAGCCCCATTCTGGGCACTGAATGCGCTGCTGGGTGGACATTAGCTTATTTACGCACCGTTTTCTCTAGTGCTGTGCGCCAGGGCTGGCTCACTGGGGAGGGGTGAGGTTCATGCCCTCCTCTTCCACAGCTCCAGTTTCCTCATCTTTCCCCTCTCTCACCCCTGCCCCACCTTATGGTTGAGGAGTTTTCTGCCAGCATGTCCTCATTTTATTTGCCCTCCCTAAAGCTCTGGGGAAGGAAAAACCAAATGCCCGTGGGAAAACCAAGAATGAAATGACTGTCTCTGGAGCCAGAGAGAGGAGAAGGAAGTGAGCCTCCGTTAAGGGTCTGTGATGTCCTAGCCACTCTACCCCCCTCATTTCCTTCGGATCGCCTAGTGTTGCTATCGTTCTTCAGCTGAGTCAGCTTAGGTTCATGGAGGCTGAACACCTGCCGATGGGTATGTAGGAATGGGAACCCAGGACTGTCCGGCCATGGAAGCCAAGGCTCTGCACTGTGTTTCCTCTACACATATTTTAGGAAGAGGTTCGCTCCAGGCAGATGTCCCGATTGAGGTAGGATTCAAAGAAACAGAAATTACTAACAGGCTGTGTGTTTCAATTTCAGTGCAGAGGAGGAGAGAACACATGGGAGGAAAGGAAGCCTCAGGCTAAGAGCTGTGCCCCTTCTCACCCAGCCACGACCCTGGTCCATTGATGCCCATAATCACTAACGACAGCAGGAGCAGCTACAAACCTGTTTAGCTCAGTTGGTCCTCACAGCATGTGACTGGCTATGGTGAGGCAGGTGTTTTTACTATCGACATTTTATGATGAGGAAACTGAGGCACAGATTCACAAACTGGCCCCAGATCACAGATAGTAAGTTGGCAGTCCTGGGATTTGAACTCGGACTTTACTCTCAGGACCAATCACGGGCACAGCATGACTTTGGGTATGGAAAGGGGCCGTCTGTCCACATCAGTGGTTCTCCACGTGTGGTCCCCAGTCCCACAGCTTCAGCATCACTTGGGAACTGATTAGAAATGCAGGTTCTTGAGCCTTACTGTCACCTGCTGAATCAGAAACTGTGGGGACGGGTCAGTTTTCTGTGTCTTAACAAAGCCCTCTGGGTGGTGTGTTCACACATACCATGAACTGCAGTGCCCCTTCCTCCACATGCTAGCCTGTGCTGACATCTGTTAAACTAGAGAAATCTTTAAAATCCACACATAGAAAAGAGTTGACATTTGTCAGTAATAATAAGCCTTTATTGAGTTCTTACTATATGCCAGGCAGTATGCTCCGTCTGCCCTTGACCAGCATTTAGTCCTCACACTGAGTGCTTTAGTGTGGGTGCTGTTGTTACTCCCATTTCACAAATGAAGAAGCTGAGACTTGGAGACCCAAAGGGACTTTGCCGGAGTCGGCAGCCGGTAAATAGCAGGGTTATGGCTGCATCCAGGGTCATCTGATGACGCAGTCCGTGCTCTGAACCCTCCCTCATTGCTGCTTTCATTAAGAGCTACTGAAGAATGAGCGTCGAAGTACAAATATGGACCTTTACTCAAAAACAAAACTGAAAAGGCACTTTTAAAGGCAGGTTTATTAAATCTTTTTAACTCTTCCCATACTCTGAAACGAGTATTTATTCCCAGAGCTGATCTGTACAGAAAGCGTTAACTACGCCGTTGAAGAAAAAGTGATACTGGTTATAAACCTCCATGGCCACACGGGGGCAGCACCAAACAGCACAGGTTGCTCTTTGCTGCTCCACCCTGTGGGAGGAAGCCACACTTGCTCCCTGGTGGATCTCGGTTTTCCCCCCGTGCACCCAGTTTTCATTTACTCCGGTGGTGAAGCTTTTCAAATCAGAAACTAAATTGCAATAGCAGGATTGGACAGGAAAATTGTTTAAAATAAAATCATTATAATAATATATGTAGGGCTCTTGTTTTCTCTTTATCAGCATGACAGAACAATATACTGAATGTGCTGTGGTGGGATTAGTTATCCACTTGCGTTTCTTAGCCAAGAAAAATACCCTTGATTTTTCATCAGCTGGTTTAGTTCCAAATCCACGTGTTCTTGGACTCAACGGTCAAAAAGCAGCCAGTATTTTTTTTTTACTTTTCTTATGTTAATAATTTTTCTTTGACTATTCATAGCCTGTAGGGTTTTGTAGTAGGCAATTAGAGAAAATGAAGAACTACGTTCCTGGCTTCAGTCTTACGGGCATCCACAGTAACACTGGCATCGGAGGTTTGACCCTCCGCCTCCCCCCCCTCTGCCCGGGACCACCAGGATGCACCACGCAGAGCAGCTCCTGTCGATCTGGAGCCCCCTTTCCACGGGGGCACGTCTCCGTGCCCTGTCCAAGCCTGTTTCCATGCCAGAGGCTGAATGCACTGGAATTTTGACGAGAGTGACAATAATTATTATTCAAGCTGGGATACTTTTGAGAATAAAAGAAGCTGTTTTTTAATAATTTTGCCATAACAGCAGACATAAACCAGAGCTGTCCTGGGGATAGTTGAAACGTGTGGTCACCCTGACTACACACATCTGGTCCTTCCCTTCCCCCTTTGACTCCGCCAGCTGAGTTATGTGGCACTGTGTTCGTTTGCTCTTCCATCAGCAAGTGTTCATCGAGGGTTTTCTACGTGCTAGATTCTCTTGCTGTTATTACATTGTTTTCTCTTCTTGAGAGCCCTCGGAGGTAATGATTGCTATTCCTGTTTTTACAAATAAAAAAAATCGGGACTTTGTAAACTACCCGCCCACGATCACAGCCTCAGCAAATCTAAGAGCTAAGATTGGAACCAGGCGCTCCCTACTCTGGAGTCACGCACTCGAGTCCGTGCTGACAGCGCTGTCGGTGTTCTGGAGGCTTCTCCGTGGGCCTACTCGCATCTGGCCCTGGCCCTGCAGTAAAACATCAGCCACAGGGCAGAGTGTCCAGGAATGGGAGCCCCAAGTCAGACCACTTGGGTTTGAATCCTCGGCCCGCCTCTTAATGGCTTTGTGCCTCACTCACTTTCCTCGTCTATAAAATGGGTATAGTTAACCGAGTATTGACCTCAGACGGTTGAAGTGAGGATGAAATGAGTTAGTATCTGTAACACTTGAAGAATGCCTGTTTGCTGGATCACGTGGCACAGCTGTGCTGTGCTGATGTCCCGCTATTAAAGCAGGCTGAGGTAACATCAATGTTCTCCACGTCAAGAGAGTGTCTGTTTCTTTTTGAGGCAGGAGGGGGATGTGGAGCTGGTAGGTAACAGATGGAAATGGCAGGGTGGGGTCGGTGGTTGTGTTATGATTTTACTGACTAGGGACTGAGTTGGGAACCAGCAAAGGATGGGGGTTAGAGAGCAGCACAGTGCTCCCTGGAGGGGCGGGAAGGAACACTTCTGGGTCAGTATGTCTTACTGAAGTGAAGAATATGTGCTGTTTGTGCGCCTGTGCCATGTCGGGCCTGTCCACCTGGAGAAACAGTTTGGTATGGGACTAAGGAGGTGGGGCCACAGTGGGGTAGGCAGGCCAGTGGCTAAGAGCCAGCTCAGCTGCTGACCAGAGCCGGTGCTCCTGTGCCTGGGGGCATCGTTTCTCCTCCCAGCAGTTGCAGTGTAGTGGATACTCACCCACAGACACCGTGGGAGGGCATCTCCCAGAGCCTCTTCCCAGGAGGACTTCTGCAGTCACCGCAGGGACAACCTTCTCTCTCTGGTGTAGCTGTAAACGGCCCGTGTGCACCATCAGCCTGTGGCAGCGGCTCTGCTCCGGGTGGTTCGGCAGGCAGGTACCTCAGCACTTCTGCCTACAGGGTGTGCAGATCCCATGCACCATGCTTACAGAGATTGTCTTTGGTATCAGCAGAGGGGCCGGGGGGCTCCCCTGAAAAACTGTGACTAACGACTTGGGGAGGAGCCGGGTTCTGGAGGCCAAGACGGGGAAGGTCAAACTTGACTGAATGCGGTCACTTTGGGGCCGTTTGCTGCATTTGCTCATTTCACTGTGATGTTCAGTTTGGGAAACTTTAAGATGCTTCCTATCCTGGGAAGGTGATGTCTTCAGGTGATTTGCACCTTGGGAGGGACCCTGGCCCTCAGGGGGATCAGGAACCTGGGCTGCAGGGTCAGGTGAGGGACCCCATTACAGCCACCGGCAACCCTGGCAATGACAGCAAGGCAGATGCTACAGCCTGCCCCCAGCCCCGCCCTGTGTCCCAGGGATTCCTTTCTTTATGCATCTTTGGGTTTTTTACTTGCTGCAGTATACATATAATGCTTTGTATATATTCTTTTTAATTGAATAACTGAGCTTTAAAAAGACAAGGAGCGTCATCCCCAAACACCTCTCAGTGATGAAGGCACACGTGGGACTTGTGCTCTCAGGTGCCTCTCAGGCCCGTCGAGCTGCAGGCCTCTCGGGGTCAGTGCTGACCACGTGCCACGGGCCTCTCGGGGCCGGCGCTGGCCGCAGGCTGTTGCCCCGAGAGCACGTGTTCCCCGGTCTCCTTCACTGTGGGCGTCAGAGAATGCCTCCTGCCTGGTTGTCACCAAAGCGCCCAACATGTATCTCACTCACTTTCTCTCCCATTGTCCTTTGCTCGGTGTTGATTGGGGGGAGGGGGTCACACTTCTCATTATTTAAAAAAAAAACCCTGCCTTTTAATAGGTAAAGAACATAGAGATTTTTCATGTCCACTAGCCCTGTAATTCCACTTCTAGTAATATATTCCAGAAAAAACACCTGAGCACACTCAGAGTTAGGCAAGAAGACATTTATCACCACATTTTCTAGTAGCCAAAAAGTCACAACTTCTCTTTCCAACGACAAAGGATCAGATGACCGACTGTGCGTGGCAGTTGAAGACCCACCGGGCAGGCCTCCTACAGGGCTTCGGGGGGAGCCCGCGTAGACCGACCTGTGACCCGGGAGTGATTCCGTGCTCTCTCTCTTCCAGTGCTTCGCTGTGCGCTCGCTGGGATGGGTAGAAATGGCCGAGGAGGACCTCGCCCCCGGGAAAAGTAGTGTTGCCGTCAACAACTGCATCAGGCAGCTTTCTTACTGCAAAAACGACATCCGGGATACCGTCGGCATTTGGGGAGAGGTAAGGAGCAGTGGAGGTGTTGAATGGCAGGTTGGTTCTGTCCCTCTGGGCCTCACGAAAGCCCCGAGCCCTGTGGGCCGAGGGACTGAGGGGCGCTTACCAGCCACGTTTTCCCGTCAAGGCTGGCGGTGCTGGCAGCATGCATGCCGTGACCTGCCGGTCAGCACTGTGAGATCCCAGGGATGACGGGGCCCTGGGAGAGAACGTCTCTCGGAGTCTACAAAACAGGGCCCAGCCCAAGATCTCTGGGCCCCCAGGAATCCATTGCGGGCTTTAGGGCCCAGAAACCCCCTTAAATTTGCGTGCAAATTGGGTGTGCCGGGATACGAGAGTAGTTTTCTGGGAAGCACACCCGTGGCCCTCTCCAAGTGTGTCTCACGGGGAGTGTGACCCCCACACGCACATGGAAATCCTGATGCTCTGAAGTTGGAAAAGCTACCCTCTGTCACACAGTCTTCTTTATTTACAACCTGAACATCAACATTCTACGTGAGTTTCAAAATGGATACCTATATATCCTTTCTCACTTAGAACAAAGTAATTCCTCTTTGAAATGTTAGCAGAGATAATTTCAGAAAGGAGAATAGTATAAATACGAAATATCTATGAAAATCATATGAAATGGGATGAGCGAGTTCCTGCAGTGCTCAGAGCGCGGTTGCACACGCGTGTGGGAGCATGTGGAATAGTGTCGCTGCACGAGGAACCTGGTCCCTCCCCAGTGAACAGGGCGCCTGTCGCCTTTGGGAAAACCAGTTGTGGTTTTCAGGCCAAACCAGCCCAAAGAAAGTGCATCAGTGAGCTCAGTGAGGGGCACTTGACCTCACCGTAGGTCACGTCCTAAACGGCGAGTTTAACACACCAGGTGAGATTGTCAGCCACGGCAAGCCCTTCAGAGTCGGTTAGCACCACCAGGTGTTTGCCCTGAAGCAGCTGCAGAGAAGGGGCTGCTGTGCCCGGGCGGGCGTTGTACTGGGGGCCTTTCCCTGGTGGGTCTGGCCGAAGACCTCCTTTAGGCTGCAGCCAGTGCTTAACTCCCGGTGGGAAGGGATGGAGAGAAGGCACCAAATGTCCTAGCAGCTCTCAGTTATCTCAGAGCACATCCCCTGGCTGACCCCAGGGCGACCTGGCGTCTGCTCTCCACTTCCCAGCCCTCAGTGGTCATGCAGCTCCCGAGCACCGCTGGGCGGCAGCCCTCGGCCGAAGCCTGGAGGAGAGGCGCCTGGGCGCAGCTGAAGGAGGGTGAGGGGGAGGGCAGCTTGGCTCCCCTCGGCTCTGCGAGCCGCTGCTCAGCCACTGACTGGTTCCCCAGCCTCCGTGAGGTGTTGGGCCACCGAATCTCTCCAGGACCTGCACCTCGATCAGAGTTAATCTGCACACGAGCTAATTTAGAGTTGGCTCTTTGCCCAAGGTCTGTACACAGCCGTGACCGTGAAGTGGCCACAGACAGACAGACAGAGGTCCTGCCACACACAAGCTGAATGGTAAACGAAGCTGTGGGGCAAGTTGGAGAGGCCGTGAGCCAGGGCGCCGTGAGCACGTGACAGAACGTCTGAGGTGCGGTCGAGGTGTGGAAGCGTTGGCTGTGGTGCCACCGAGAAATGTCGCAAAGCGGTTTCTGCTGTTCGCCAGCACAGACGGCCTCTGTCTGTGGCCACTGCAAGGTCACAGCTCTGTCCAGACCTTGGGCAAAGAGCCAACTCTAAATTAGCTCGTGTGCAGATTAACTGCGATCGAGGTGCAGGTCCTGGGGGAATTCGGTGGCTTGCTTATCAGAGGATGCGGCGTGGAGTTAGTAAAGACCGGAGTCTCCAGGGAACCTGCTCTTACCTCTTTTTCTTAAAGATTCAGAAGTGTAAATAACTAAAAATGAGAGCCAACTAGAAAGCAGGCTCGGGACACATTTCAGAGGAGTTGAAGAGGGAGAGAAAAATTGGGGATATGCGGGAAATGTGAAAGATTTATAAATATTCTACTCAGGGCCCTGGCTGGTGTAGCTCAGTGGATTGAGTGCGGGCTGGGAACCACAGGGTCCCGGTTCGATTCCCAGTCAGGGCACATGCCTGGGTTGCGGGCCAGGTCCCCAGTTGGGGGCGTGTGAGAGGCAACTCAAACACATTGCTGTTTCTCTCCCTCTCTGTCTCCCTCCCTTCCCTTCTCTCTAAAAATAAATAAAAATAAAATCTTTAAAAAATATATATATATATTCTATTCAGGGGAGGAGCTTTCTCTCTTAGGAAAACCAATCATTGACCCAAGGGGTGGCTTCTTTTGGTCGTTGAAACGCCATCCCTGGGTAGCCACAGACCCTCCCTACGAGGGAGTGCACTTCCCCAGGAAGGTGATGCGTTTTCTCATCGAATGCAGGGCAAAGACATGTACCTGATCCTGGAGAACGACATGCTCAGCCTGGTGGACCCCATGGACCGCACCGTGCTCCACTCGCAGCCCATCGTGAGCATCCGCGTGTGGGGCGTCGGCCGCGACAACGGCCGGTGAGTGCCCTGGGGTGGTGCGGGCGCGTGGCGCCTGCCCAGGTGCGCGGTTTCAGCTTAAACCAAAGTGCAGTCTCAGTGTTAACCGCACTTCACTGACTGCGCAAGGACAACAGACTTTCTTTAGAAATGTAAAAAGTTACAGCGTATCTCTATTTCCCCACCTCATAAACCTTCCACGCTGCTTCCCTTCCTTGTGTCTGTACCTCCGACCTTCGGTCAGTTCTGCATCCCGCCTTTGATTTCTGCACATTCTCCTCCTGCTCATCCTCGCTCCTCTAAGTTCCCAGTTCACCTAGGCTCCCTGATGCCTCACTTTTCATCTTGCCCCGTCTCTGCAGGGGTTGAGTGTTCACTTGGTTGAGTCTTGGCCATTGCACACCCCCCCTACTGTACTTTCTTCATGGGGGCTCGCGTGAAGGGAGCGCTTATATAGCCTTGAATCACAAGCGCTAGACCAGCCAGTGGTGATCACCGGGAGCTGCTGGGGCTCGGGGCTGGCTCAGCTTTTTTAGCACTTGAAACATCTGCTCACGTCAAAATTCCATTCAGTGTGCGTGTGTGGTTTTTTTTCCGAAATTCTGCTAAAAATCTGTTATTTACAGAAGGGCTTCTTACTTAGACATGTTGTGAATTATATGTTCTCCAGGATGACTGGAAGCAAGAAAGTTCTGGTTTTCAAATACGTTTATGACTAAAAAGCAGCAGTCATCACTGACAACTCGGACGCTGTTGTTAAGTACCGGGGCTACATTACACGCACCTGGCTCTCGATTGCAGTCGACCCCACGGTCCACGTGAGCCCAAGCAGCTCAGCCCACATTGTTCAAGGGTCAGCCGTGTTTTCCATCTGCAGGTGGAAATGGGAGTGAGTGCCGACTTAAGTTACATGTGGATTTCCGATCGCTCAGGTGGTCGGTGTCCCTAACTCTCGCGATATTCAGGGGTCAACTGTGTAGTTAATCTCTGGCAACTCTCCATGTACCTGAGGTTCTCCTAGAATTTAGGGATGAGCTATAGGATTATTCACTATTGCATCGCTGAAAAGGGACAAGAACATTGCAAAAGCGGATGAAAACCCCAGACAGCAGAGAGGTGGCTCTCTGGGTTCCACTCTTGGGCATTCTGGTGTATGGAAGCATGGGGTCCCCTCCAGAGGGCTCTGCCTTGGGTTACGCCCCAGCCTTGGTCTACGAGGCTGGGCATTCGTGGCTTGGATAGCGTTTTCATTCAGTTGCAACGTCTAAGCCAGAAAGGAAAATGCTGAAGCGTTCATCAGTCAAAGAACATTGCTGGAGCCAGACGCGAGAAACGCTCTGTGAGAGAAAGACGAGGCGTCCGTGACTGGCGGTGGGATCAGCCTTCCTGCGAGCACAGCTGTGTCTTCGAGCCTTTGTAACAGAGTGACGAACGGTGACAGCTGGGCCAGGTGCCCTGGGGGGACGAGTGGCTAGATTAAACGCGCACACCTGTCATTCACTTGCTTGGCAGAGCTGTAGCACTGAAGTTGCTGCGTTGACAGGAATTGATTAATTTTTACAAGGAAAATACCTGATAATGTTTGCTCATTATTAAAAATGTTTAGCCTTGATGGAAGGGTAGAAGATGCTTGATTCTTCCCTGGTTCCTGTCCTCCAAGTTTGTTTTTTAAGGCAGGAGCCAAGGTGAAAATCATTGTGTACCGTGCATGTACAGCTAGTGTTTTCTTACGGCTGTGAGCAAGGTCGCTGATGAGGTTTGCAGCCCAGTCCTTCTATGTGAGGCCAACTGCTACCTGCTCAGGAAGAAAAAATGGTTCAAACTCTAGGTTTGACTAAATTATTCGAGCTCTGAGCCTCAGTTTCTGCCATCTGTGACATGCAGATCAGGATAAGGACCGCAAAGCATGTGTATATGTGCCTGTGTGTGCAGTAATCTGCACAGGGGGGTCGCGGCAAATGCGTAATGAATGTTAGCTCTTGATTTGTTAAAGCAGTAGACTAGACGCTAGCTAGCAGATGCAGCTAAGTAGCTAAGTGCATGGCTTCCTTTCAAACACGGGGCCTGGCCTGACCTCAGGGAGGTTTCAGAAGCAGACTCTCATTGGATTGGGAGGATGAGAGCCTGCTCCAGGCGCTGAGAGTTCAGCTGGTCTACAAAGCAGGAGGAGCCTGCCCCCCTGCCCCCTGCCCCCCAGTGGTGTCGGTGTAAATTAGGTTCCATGGCCTTGGCTCTGTTTTTGAGAGGTGGGCTGGGTTTACCCCTGTGCTTTAAGCCACTTCTTATTCTTGCTCAGTGTTAGCAGAGACGTGTAATTTAGAAATTCACTCAGGGTTCCCTCCCCGCTGTCAGAACCCCAGCAAGCTCATGGGTGGGTGGGGGCCTGCGCTGGACTGCAGGAAGTAAAAAAGTGCGTTTGCCGGAGGAAGTGTCTGTTTCTCCCCATTCGCCCCTGCGTTTTCACTCCCTGGAAGAAGGGGACTTTGTATGCCTGCCTTTTCTTTTTAACTTTTTTTTTTTTTTAGCTTTTGGTCCTTTTTTTTCCAACAGCAATTTACAAGAGCAAATTCAATTTGTAATGCTGCAAAGGAAAGGGGTTTTCACTTTGCGTGAATAAAACATAAAAATGTTTCATTTTGCTTGTGAAAATGACTCTGTTTCGCACTCTCCTTTGTAACTTGCCTTGCTGAGAAAATGGCATCTCTTAGGGGATTTCTTGATGTGGTTAAAATGAAAAGAAATACATGTATACCAGAATCTCGACAGGCACAGCACCTTTCTAAGAGTTCTGAGTGCTTCACTAAGCCATGTAATTTCAGAATTTATAAAGTTATTTTGGGTTTAGCATTTTCTTAAGGTTTTCAAGTGGTTTTGGTTGGCCTGAAGCAATCCCTTTTGGAGTAAATGTCCCTTGGGTGAGGCGGTGACCCGGCTGTGATGCCCCCACTGATCCCCAAAACTGATTTGGAGAAACTTCTTATTGTGCCGGAGGGGCAGCCCCAGCGGGCGCTGGTCCTCGGTGGGGTGTTGCCTCTTGCTCCACGGGCTGCAGCTCCTGTCTCGCTCCCGAGTCCTGGCTGCCTGCGGCATTCCTCAGAGCACGTTTGCGTTGTTGCCCGGCGCGGGGAGGGCTGGCTCCCTCTGCTCTCTGGGCCATGCTGTGTCCCAGGCCCTCTCGATCTCGGTGAGGTACACAGGAAGGCTCCGGACACGGGGCGAGGTGAAAGGGGTTTTGGGGGCCTCGGGTTTCCAATCCCAGACAGCAGCGGGGAGCACCCAGTGGCCCGCTGTGCCCCTGCCCTCGTCCTTCCGGGTGGGGATGGCTCCGGGCCTTAAAGCTGGTTGGCATTTGCCCCTGGCGACTGGGGCAGGTGACCAAAGTGCCACCGGTCGTCTCATCGCTGCAGGCCTGCCAGGCTGCCTTTCCGAGGGTGAGGGGGTTGGGAAGGTGCAAGGGCCCATGCTGGTGCCTGGCCACAGCTGTCTTTTTACTCACTGGGTCCTGGGGAGAGCTTTCTCCTTATGCTTTTGTCGATGAGTCAGAAGCAAGCAGCATACTTTCTGAACATCGGGGACTGATAATAGGGACTCTTCTCTCCTCTGTGGCAGCTGTGGGCCCATCCTCTGGGCACACGGACCCTTGCGTAGGTTGCCAACAGGCAGTGGAGGGCGCTGGTCCCACCTGCTTCCCCTGAGAAAGGAAAATGGGTGGGCGGCAGAGTCGGAGGTTTCCTAACCCCTAAGGGGGGGGTCCCCCGCCCCGGGATTTCCATAGCAGTGCGCTGGGGAGCACTAAGGAGGCAAGACGTGCACAAGCTTTCCTTGAGGGGCGGGGCCCCTCCAGGGTCCGTCGGGAAACTGAGGCCTTCCCGGAGGTTTTCTGCGCTGGTGTGTCCCAGGAGCCTCCGGGAGAGCGTTTCCAGACCTGACGGGACCCTTTCCTTCGTGGAAATGCAGGCACACGGGACAGACTGGGAAACGCTGCTCTGGTCGGTCAGCTCGTTAATTTAAACAGTGACAACAGTAGATGGCTTTTTCTGCTTTTAAGGAGAAAAATGGAATTACTTTTAATGAGCAGCCGTCATAAGATGGAGAGCCCACGGGGTCTGCGCTGACACAGATCGGATTCCGTCCTCATCGATCGACAGCAGCCCCCGCAGCCGCGCACGCCAGTGTCTGTCCGCCCCGCGGTGACGCAGCGCTCACGCTCCGAGCGTAAAGCTTGCAGCAGGTCCTCTTTTCCTAGGAGCTGTTCTATACATTTCTTGTTTTCGCTGAATAATTTTATGCATTTCCTCTGTTTTTGATGAATAATTTTTAATAACATTTTATCGTGTCATAGATTATTCATAAATTTTAGAATGAGTTTATCGTTGATTAGCTGTTTTCTCTAGTTAAGATCTCGGAACTTTTATCTAAAGAATAGAGTGGCAAGTGTACAGAATATTCTACTCCCTTCTCAAATAGTCCCAGCTGGTTTTTTCTCACAAGTCCCTGGGTTAAGTTGTTCTAGAGGGCTGTTGCCACATGGAGTCCGTGCTCTTTTTCCCAGCCAGTATTGTTTTGTTGTTTTGTTTTGATTTCTTTCTAAAACAGTGCTTAATTTGGAGGTGGGTTTTGCATGGAGGGTCCCTGAGTAACACTGCAGTAGATTAGTTAAAATGTGCAAAACTTTATCTCACAGGGTATTAAATTGAAAAGGTGGTTCAGTCACCAAAGTCTTTCATCCTGTCCATTTTAGAGATTGTGAACCGAGGACAGAGGATGTAATTTACTGTAGGTGACCAGTCCAGTCCTGACAGGGCATGAACAGACTCCTGGGGTCTCCCCCTGCCCCGAGAGGATGGGGCTCTGTGCATCCTGACGAGGGGTGATGGATGGTCAGCGTAACCCGGGTCTACAGGGAGCCTGGACTCCTGGGCCTTTTCCCTGTCCTTAAAGACCTGGCTTCTTAACTGAGGAGAAAAGACACAGGTGCGAACTGAAAGTAGAGGTTGACAAACAGTGGCCTCAAGCTAAGAATGGCCTTACATCTTTCGTGGGCTGTTTAAAAAAAGCAAAGTGAACAGAACGGAGATGCGGGGGACCCCGCGCGACTGGCTCTTTCCAGGAGAGGACCAGCGCAGTAATGCGCTCCGAACGGGACCAGCGAGCCCCCCGGCTGCTGTCGGAAGTCGTGGAAAAGGCAGCGTGCTTTCCTTTCCTGCCTGTGTCTCAGTTCTGCCAGCATTACCGGGGCCCTGAAGCACATTTCTGCTTCTCGGGTTTGCTGCCACTTGGGCTCTGACGAGAAGGAGACTGAAGGTCTAGAGGAGGAAGAAGAAATTTGCTTCCTGCTTCTGTGAGCATCGGTCCTAGAAAACCTTCAGTTCTGACCCCACCTTGCAGGTTTTCTGTCACTCACAGCCTTGTCCTCTGTTCCCTCAACCCTGCAGGTCACGGCCCCGCCTTGCAGTCGCTGCCTTCAGGATAACCTCTCCATGTTCCCTTTGGCATTTTTAGTTTCCTAGTGACAGTTCTTTATAGGCTGTCCTCTGTTCAAATGACCTGCGTGGTTTCTGTTCCCTGCCTGTAGGCTCCCTGGGTGACCTTCCACTTGGATTTGAGCTGACCGAGGGGGGTGGCCACCAGGCACGGTGGGTCGCTGCTTTGTTCAGCAAGCAAGGGAATGCGGTTGTCCTTTCAGTTCAGCTGCACCGCGTGGCAGGTGACGTGACAGCACCCGTGCTAAGGAGACCTGCTTTCTAAATTGGTGGGAGTTGTCAGCAACAAGGGGCACTTCTGTTTTAGGGGACAGGGCTGTGGAGAGAGTGGCTTCTTCGTCTTTGAGCCAGTCTGAAAGTTATCTCTGTATTTGCTGTGCCGTTGTTTCTTTCCGAGGATTAATGGGGGGCAGGCGGTGTCTCTGTGGGAGGATGGGGAGCTTCATAGTGATGTCTAGTCGGAGATTCTCTGAGCCAGACAGGAATGAACGGTGGAATTCCCAGATCCGCTGATGAAAGCTGAGTTTGGGGTATGTGCTCTCTTGCCTCAGGGAGAAAGGTCCCCAGGGAGACAGCTATAATTCTCTCCCTGGGCTACAGTATTAGCTTGGCCTCCAGAGTTAATTTCTTTTTAATGCAGCCCCATGATAAGCAGAGGCATCAGAATTTACTTGACCATTTTGCTGACTTACAGTGTAGTTATATTTTATGTCTTTAGAAGTGGCTTCCATCCTTCTATTAATCATGCTGGGATACTTGCAAATACTTTCAGCTTAGAATAACCTTTAAGGAAAGACATGGTTAGTGATCATCCAAGTAAAGACTCTCTCAGAGGAATACGTGAAGGCATTTGCGAGCAGGTCTTTCATAGCGATGCTGTCCCCATTGGCGACTGTACAAGGATGACGATGTCTTCGGAAGATCACCTCATCCGTTTTGGTACCTGGTTCAGCGCACAGCCCAGCATCCCTTGTAAGCACGTTTCAGCACCAGCCAGTGAGCTGTGGAGGCTGGAGGTTGCTGTGTCGAGAGAGAGCGAGCAAGAAACTTCCATGCTGCTCCCCGAACAGCTTCCACCTTGCCCTGCCCCAGAGTCCCAAGCCAGATGAGAACTGCGGCTTTCGGGATGCAGCGGGCGAGGGGTCGATCGCGCTTGGCCACAGGCCGTCTCCACATCGGCCCTCAGAGCACCGTGGTCTCCTGGGAATGCTCGGGGCGTTCCAACAACGGAAGGAAGAGTAGCTTCAGTGGAGAAATGGCTTAATAATCCATGTGTACATGCGTTAGCATCTCAGACGGCAGAGAAAGTCGTCGCTCTTCTTACCCGGAGCCTGGCTGGATCGCTGGCATGTTGCGTAAACTCAGTGCAGTTAGGTGTTTGCTGAATTGCTGGAAGCCTCCTGTTATTGCAGACGCGTGGGCAGTCACTCCGTCTGTACACAAGTCATCACCTTGAACCTTTACTCGAATGTAACCCTCTGAGATGTTTGGCTTCAGGTGAGACTAATGATTAGAAACGATGCAGCCGTATGATGACCTGTTTCTGCTCTTCTGACACCAAACGTGGGGGTTTCCACACCAAGCAACTCTCCAGTTCTCTGCGGACACCAGCTGGATGTCTTTCTGTTTCCTTCAGTTCTGACCCTAACTACCTGGAGTCAGCGGAGATTCCACAGGTCAAGGGCTCAGTTCCACTTGGACGCCAAGCACAAGTCCAGGACACCCGTACTTCTGGCTGACTAGCTGTAAACTGGAGGTCCCCGCGACCCCTCCTCAGGTTGTGTAGTTTTCCAGAATGGCTCACAGAACTCAGGGAAACATCTTAAAGGCTCTTGAAAGGATACAAACGGACAGCCTGGTAAAGACACACATAGGGTGAAGTCCGGGAGAGTTGTGATCACAGGAGCTCCCGTCCCCAAGGAGTTCGGGTGTGCCCGGCACCCGCATGTGCTCACCAAAGCGGAAGCTCTCCCGGCTTTATTGTTTAGGGCACAGGCGGCAAACACAAGGCCCAGGGGCCGAATCCAGCCCTCTACCTTGTTTTATATGGCCTGGCGGCTGCGCCAACCTCCTTGCCCCTAATTAAGAAGTAGTTACGTTTATACAGTCCTAAAATTACATTTGGCCCTTTGAAGGCAACCGTGAGGCTGATGTGCCCCCCAGTGAGAATGAGCTTGACACCCCTGATTTAGGCGTTTGATGAAGATTTCATTACATAGGTAGATTGATTACATCATCCACTGTTGGTGACTAGCTAAATCTCAAACCCCTCTCTGGTGACACTGAAAAACCAAATATGCATTTCTTGTTATATTACAATGTCACTGTAACAAGTCAGCCACTGGAGAGGATAGATTTGAAAACATCAGGCGGAACTCAAGGAGCCTTATCTCAGCCAATTACGTCAGGTTTGGGGAGCTACAGTGGGTTGGCAGAAGGAGCAGTGGGGTAGGAATCCCACCATTTGCTTTGAATTATGTTTTTTTATGCGCCCCTGTTGGGGACACTTACTGTCCAGCCTCTCCCTCTGCACTGGGGATCATCACAGGGACGGCAGACGCATGCAGGCGTTCTCCTAGAAGCGCGTGCATCGTCCCCAGCCACCCTGTTTTCATGGAGATAGTAGCACTTCCATGAAACGCCACCCTGGGTCCGCCTCGACAGGGAGAAACGTAAACATGGGAGCTTGGCATTGTTCTCTCTTTGCCTTCGAATACCTAAAAGTCATTCATTAGTGGTTCCTCCTGAGTCTTGAATGATGAGTTGAGGCCTCTTGAAAGGCTGATGTTGCTGTTTAGAGCCCCAAACCCCCCACCCCAATACCTTTGCATTTTTCTAACCCTCTTATTAAGCCAGACTTGGTGTTTACATGTCACAGCTGTGACTTAAAGCCTTGGAGTGAATTGTGTTTGGAGGACTTATTTTTTAGTGGAGAAAAGAGAGAATTTATGAAAATGACCAGTGATGAGTTTACAGCCCAGTCGCTTGGGTCCCGCGGGTGGCTTTCCCCGGCTGTCGTAAACGTGTCAGCGTGAGCTTCCCCGGCTTCCCGCCGGCCTCTCTCCTGAGGCAGGGCGACTATCCGCTTACCTGCACGTACACCACGTTTGGGTGCAGCCCTGTGTCCCGGATGTCTTTCTTGTAACTTCACCTGGGAATTCTTTTCTTCTAAACTGTCCCCCAAAGGATGCCCTGGCAAACTGCCCCTTAGAAAAGGGAAGAAGAGAGAGGGACTCTAAAACAAGAATTAAGATGTTAAAGAGAGGGCCCTCCAGCGAGGACCCCATTTCTGAGGGTAAAGTCCTGGGAACAGACTTATAGCCACAGCAGTCAGAGGACGGAAATACCAAATCAGACTTTGGGCCAAATGAAAATAAATGAGCCAAGTAGTTCATTTAAAACGGAAAGAGGAAGTCTGTCTGAACCCAGGAAGAATCATTCAGACTATAAATAAAGGAGCACGGAGCGGGTGACAGACTGCAGCTAGCACCATTCACATATCTGGAGAAGCTGGAGGGGGTGGGGGAGGGAGTAAGAGGTTCAGATAGTTGACACCAGAAACGTGCCAAAGGGAAGGCAGTGTTTGAAGCGCTGGAGTGGGGCAGCCGGTAGGTGTGCACAGTGGAGCCTCTGTAGGAGACTGGGGGGCGGCGGAGCCCAGGGCTTGCAGACTGGGGTAACAGGCTGGTGAGCCATGGGTGGGGGGTGGCCACGAGCAGGCCAACCGGGCGTGGCTCCCTTTCTCTCTGCATGTAATGCCTCATGCTTCTCGTTGCTTCTCTAGGCCTAGTTACCTGCCCTGTCTTGCCCAGTCTTCCCCTTTCTGTGAGTGGCTACAGCTGCATTTCCAAGGGCTCGCTCTTCCTGCTCAGAGCACCCTGGTCCATTGGAGATCCGCCCTCAGGCAGGACGCATTGGCCTGTGCCCTGTGTCCTGAGCTCCCAGCCCAGGATGTGACAGGTCATGATAGCTTGGGAGTCCCTTCATTACTGGAAAATCACTCAGGGCTCCTGCCTCTTGACCCCTAAGACCTTTCCAGCCACCTCTGTAAAGGAGAACTCCTGAGAGGACGTTTGTTGGAAACAAAACCAGAAAAATGTAAGTCTCTATCTTTTGCTCAGTAGAACCAAATATTTCCATGTGGGCACGGAAACTAGGTCTGTACCAGGGGGCAAACGAAATAGGTAACGACATACTGCCTAAAGTTTCGCAGGAATTTTGCATATAGCACCAATAGAGGCACCAGTCAGTTCTCTGATTATAAAACCTGTGCAATAGATGTTTAATCAAATTCAAAGTATCCGATTCCCTCTGGGCCCAGCCCCTCACACCACATCTGCCTTTCAACATAACTGGGTTGAGGATCAGGATAAAGAGAAGAGGGCACAGGTCATTCCTGTATCTAGAGCAACCATCTGAAGTCCCAAGAACTCAGCAGTCCACTTCAGCTGCCGTTTGAAAGAAGCTTCTCTTCTCCCTGCCCGCCACGAGGTCAGAGATAGCGTGTATGGTCCCTGCTTGGCGAACCTAGGCCTCGGTCACCTTTGCTCCTAGTGTAGTGTAACAGCTGCCCGCTGGGCTGCCAGTGCCGATCTGCTCAACTGCATGTGGTCAAAACTGAGAGTGCCATCTTTATTTTTTTTTAATTACTTTATTGTTGTCCAATTACAGTTGTCTGCATTTTCTCCCCTCCACTCCATCCAAACCCATCTCCCTCCCTTGCTTCCACTTCCCTCCCAATTTTGTCCATGTGTCCTCTATAGTAGTTCCTAAAACCCTTCTCCCCACAGTCCCCTCCCCACTCCCCTCTGGCTATTGTTAGATTGTTCTTAATTTCAATGTCTCTAGTTATAGTTTGCTTGCTTTTTTTCTTTTGTTGATTATGTTCCAGTTGAAGGTGAGATCATATGGTATTTGTCCCTCACTGCCTGACTTGTTTCGCTTAGCATAATGCTCTCCAGTTCCATCCATGCTGTCGCAAAGGGTGTAAGCTCCTTCTTCCTCTCTGCTGCGTAGAATTCCATTGTGTAAATGTACCATAGTTTCTTGATCCACTCATTTGTTGATGGGCACTTAGGTTGCTTCCAGCACTTGGCTATTGTAAATTGTGCTGCTATGAACATTGGGGTGTATAGGTTCTTTTGGATTGGTGTTTCAGGGCTCTTAGGGTATAATCCCAGCAGTGGGAATGCTGGGTCAAAAGGCAGTTCCATTTTTAGTTTTCTGAGGAAATTCCATACTGTTTTCCACGTGGCTGTACCAGTCTGCATTCCCACCAACAGTGCACTAGGGTTCCCTTTTCTCCGCATCCTCTCCAACACTTGTTTGTTGATTTGTTTATGATGGCCATTCTGACTGGTGTGAGGTGGTATCTCATTGTGGTTTTAATTTGCATCTCTCTAATGGCTAGTGATGCTGAGCATCTTTTCATATGTCTCTGGGCCCTGAGAGTGCCATCTTTAAACAGCCACACACCTAATCCCGGTTTCCAAGTTATGCATTCTCCTCTGCTCCCGATTCGTGCATTCATTCAGTGGCTTCCTCATGTATGTGTTCATTCATTCACTCAGCTCCTGCTCTCCTCTGTGGGGAATGGCTCTGCCGTCTGGTCAGCTGCACAGGTCAACAACTCGGGGGTCCTCTTGCCCTCCCCACATTCAGGGAGGAGTCAGCCCCAATGATTCTGCCTTCTTAGGACTTAGGCCAAAGCACACTTTTTTAAAAAAAAATTTTATTACTTTATTGTTGTTCAGTTACAGTTGTCTGCATCCTCCCCCTTGGTTCTGTCCATGTGTCCTCCATAGTGGTTCCTGAAAACCCTTCTTCCCATAGTCCCCTCCCCTCTCCCCTCTGGCTATTGTTAGATTGTTCTTAATTTCAATGTCTCTGGTTATATTTTTCTTGCTTTTTTCTTTTGTTGATTATGTTCCAGTTAAAGGTGAGATCATATGGTATTTGTCCCTCATCGCCTGGCTTATTTCACTTAGCAAAGCACACTTTTTAAAAAGTTAAAAACAGGCCCACCTAGGCAGTAAGTAATAAGCAAAGCTGGAGACAATTCAGATATCCATCAGCAGGTGAATAAACAAGCAAACTGTGGTATGTCCCTACAGTAGATATTCACTAAGCAGTAAAAAGAAATCAACTACTGATATATACAACATAGCTGACTCTCAAAAGAATTGTGCTGAGTGACAGAAGCCAGACCCTCCAACCCAAAAGGGGTACGTACTATAATATTTCATTTATACGAAGTTCTAGAAAACTCAAGGTAAACTAGTCTGTGCTGATGGAAAGCAGATCGGGGTCACCTGCAGAGGAACACAGGCCGGGATTGCAGAGGCAAGGGGAATCTTTGGATGTAACAGTTATACTCACTGTCTCGATTGTGGTGATAGTTTCACAGGTATGTGCACAGGTCAAAACTTATCAAATCATATATTTTAAATGCATGCAGTTTGTTGTATGTCAATTATACTTCAATAGGGCTGTTTTAAAATGTAATTTTAAAAATACACAATGAGCCCTGGTTCGTGTGGCTCAGTGGATTGAGTGCCGGCCTGTGAGCCAAAGGGTCACCAGTTCGAATCCCAGTCAAGGCACGTGCTTGGGTTGCAGGACAGATCCCCAGTAGGAGACACGCGAAAGGCAACCACACACTGATGTTTCTCTCTGTTTCTTCTCTGCCTTCCCCTCTCTAAAAATAAGCAAATAAAATCTTTAAAACATACAATGAGTACCATGTCATAGATTTATCTGGCTCATGACTGAGGGACCCAGCAGCACACCAGGGCCAGGTCAAAGGAGCACAGGAAGGGCAGAATCTCCCAAAACGGATAGTGAAGCCACCAGGAAGCTTTTAAGAATCACAAAGAAACAAGATGAATTAAATACACACACACACACACTATTTATGTATGTGTGTATGTGTGTACATGTGCATTTGTACACACATCACATTGAAGGGAGTTTTATTTAACTTGCTAACTCTGTGTATGTCCACCTACATGAGAATACATTTTGCAAGGACAGTAATTAGATTTTTAAAAAATTTTGTGACCCCCACATTCTTTCTAGTCATCTATTTTTCTGTGTTACTGGCTTTCAAACTATTTTGTCGTAACCCAGAAGAAATACAGTTTGGGGCATGACCTGACCTTCCCCTTCCCCGCCCTCCTCTCTTCTTTCTCTGCCTCCTTCACTCACAAACAACCAACAAAAATTTCACACAATATTTATCTTCCCTGTGTGCCCTCACCTTTGAGGTCTTGTTTTGTTTTGGTTTTGCTACTCTATTTAATGGTTTAAATGCTGCTTATTACCACTAATTGGTCATAATTTAAATAACACTGATCTTGGTTAACTTTTCCAAAAAGTTTGAGCTGAGCACTGTACCAGCTTAATAACTGGTGTATAAAGGAGGAAGAAAGATTCCATGGTCAAATAATTTTGGAAAACACCATGGCAACGTCCTGCACTCAGAGAGGGCCCCAGATACACAGCTCCGCTATGAAAGGCTCCGAGCTCTTCCACTCACACTGGGAGCAAACCCCACTGTTCGCCTCATGCCCGTGGGCTTCCAGAGGCTCAGCACGGCGGGATCTGCCCGGCCAGGAAACACTGAAGCGCAGTGATGTAGGGATGCTGGACAATCACTGTATGTCGAGTTCCACTGTAGCAAAGCTAACTTTTTTTTTAAATTACTTTATTGTTTTTCAGTTACAGTTGTCTGCATCCTCTCCTGCAAAGCCAACTTTTTAGACTTTTTCATTTGCTTAGTACTCCCCTCCCCACAGGCCTTCAATGAAAAGTGTATTCTTATGAGCGTAGTTTTCATTGCGGTCAATGAATATTGTCTTTCTGAAAAATGTGGTTAATGGTGATCATTGCATAGTTTATCATGTTTCCATTTTGGCCAGGAAGTTTTAAGTTAAAGTAAATCCCTAATTGTAGTAGTAATGTTAGATTGAACGATATGACTGCCGTTTTTGTGGATCAGAAATGGTTGAATGTGGTTTAAATTAATATTTAGCCTAATTGATTTACAGAATTACTTCTCCTTCTACTTGGTTTTAAATTTTACTTTTCTAATTTAATAGCCTGATAGAGTGTGTACCTTTTATTGTAAATCACTTGATCCTTTTGGGAGAAAAATGGGAGGCACATTTTAATAAAACCAGAGACCGGTTATAATGCCCTGTTGACCGATAGGGTTTTTAAAACACAGATTTTTTTTCCCCCTGACTTCGCTATTATTCAATAATTGGGAAATGCTATACATTCTGCAAGAGGAGTATCTTGAGGAGTTTGTTTTGTTTTGTTTTTTGTAAAAGTTCTGAGTCGCTAAAAGAACAGCAACATTGAAAACCTATCTCTGTATCAATGAATATTTATTGACCAATCCAAATGACGTCTGTGGCGCTGTCCATGGATTAGGGAGGAGCAGCGTCACAGAAGCCGCCTCAGCCTGGAAGGCCCTGCTCGCCAAAGTCCGGCCCACCGCCAGGGCTCCCGTCACAAAGACAAGCAGCTGTCACTAAAAGCATCAACATGTAACGGACGGTGTGGGCTTTCTTAGCATATTCCCCCACAAATCTGTGGCCTGGAATGATTAGCTCTGCCCCTTTCTTGCCTAAAGGAAACGTTTTGATTTATCTCTATATACCTTCTAGCTAAAGAGTTGCTTTATCTTTTTTATTGACATAAGAGCAGCTATGGGAGATATTTATTAAGAAAGATAAACCTTAATCATATTCATTAAATTCACTAAGGCAGGGGGTGAAAATAAAGGGAGGGAAAATTTTGTTTCATTAAAGTTAAGGTCTAGATGTCTGTACCCTATGAACTGGAATGCTGCTTTAAAAGAAAAGAAGATGGTCTGTAACTTAAGTCTCTAAACCCGGGCTCACTTTCCATCAGAATGCTGTTAATCGATCTCTTAGGCCTTAGAACCATGCGTTAGGACAGATGACACCAAATAACTATATTAATCAGGCCATGAGGAGAATAGAAATGGCTGTCATCACCCAGAAGGGGCACCATATTTTTGTATAAGCTTTATTATCATAATCGAACCATGGTTGTGCTTGTGTATTTTTACGTGGTCTGTCGAGTTGGCTTTCTTCATGCCCAATGCCACATCGTCCTTCTTCCAGCCATGAGGTGTCAAGCTGTGGAATGTCTTTTCTCCTTCCTTGTTCCTCTGTTGGATGGCCCCGTCTACCTCTCTGGGAATTTATTAGACACCCATGTATTTAAGTTCCTGTCAGGTGTCAGCAACCCCTGTGCTTGGTACCAAGGATATGGCTATGAGCAAGAAATTCCCAGGCCCACCCTCATAGGAGGTACAAGTGGAATAGTAAGTAGTCACATAAGTCCTCGAGTCCATGAAGCACTTTGTAATGTAACTTCACCCCTCCACAAGTGTCATGTGTCATTGCTATCGTTATGGCTTCATCCAGGTCCCACCTCTTCCATTACCCTTTCTGTCAACATTTGTATCAGTCAGCACTGGCTAGGTTATGCTGTAGTAACAACCAAAGGCTCCCTAGCTTAAAACCCCTCTCGTTCCGCTAACTCTCCATGGAAGGTCGGCCGGAGGCACTGCCCCCTGTAGTAGTTAGTTGTCCTCATCTGCATCCAAAGCCGATGAGACGGTCTCTGTTGAGACTAGAGTACTGCCAGCCATGGTGGCAGGACAGACAGATGCATTGACTCTTAAAACTTCTGCCTGGAGATGACATCCACTACTTTTGCTCACATTTCATTGGCCAAAGCAAGCTGCATGACCAACCCTGACCTCAGAGGCTGGGGAAACGTACTCCTCCCCTAGGAAGGGGGCCAGATGTTCTCACCACGCAGTGCCCTGCGATCTTTTTAATTTCTGTAGTCACATAGATCTTATTGGAACTTAATCTTTTCAACCTTGTGCTGTTACTGAACATGTTGTAGCTGTGTATGTCTCCCTAATAAGATGGTAAAGTCCTTGACAGCCACGGCCATGTCTTATCCTTCCTTGTATGTGACCTCACATGACGTGTATTAGTCATGTTAGTCATTAGAGGATAGATATAGATATATGTCCTTAATATTAGGTGCTTAACAGTGCTTCTGATTATATCAAGGAGGGAATGAAGGGAGAATAATTCAGCTCTTTCCATGTTTTAGTGTAGTGCTTTATAGTTTACTAAGGGTCTGTGCACACTGTGTCCATTATTATTATTATTATTATGCCTTTTACAGACCAGGAAAGTGAGACCGAAAGCTTTCACATGACTTGCTCAGTGTCGCACAAAAAGAGTGATTTTGCTCCGTCTGTCTGAAACCATGAATTCTAAATCCCGGACCAGTGCTTTTCCTACCCTGCTCGTTGTTCACTTTTTCTTGTGCTGAGGATCACACAGGGGAAGGGAGAAGGAGGTTTCAGAAAAAGAGTCAAAAGCCCTTGCCCAGGATGGGGCTATAGCTCCTGATCATTGGATCTCAGTGAAGCTGAGGGGCACATAGCCATGACACTGAACTTGTATTCAGCAAATCAGCATGTTAGTTCTGTGTGGCTGCCATAACGTATGAGCACAGACTGTCCTCTCACAGTCTAGTGGCTGCCGGCATTCTCAGACTGTGGCCACCACTCCAGTCTCTGCGTCCTCTGTCCGTGGCCTTCTCTCTCTGCCTCTCCTTTACAGGGACATTTGTGATTGGATTTAGAGCCCACCCAGCTACTCCAGGAAAATATCCATGTCAGGATTGTCAGCTTGATCACATCTGCAATATCTGCAAAGGCCTTTTTTCTTATAAGGTAACATTTGCAAGTTCCAGGATTAGGAACCTTTGGGGCCGTTTTTCAGCCTAGTACACTCAGGATGGTGGGAACACCCTCTGCCGCCCAGCTGTCTTCTCCCCTGCTCCGCTCCTCCGTCGTCCTCCCCCAGCTCGCGCCCCTCTGGGTGGTGCGGGTCATGTGGTGTCTTGGGAGGACCTCTGCAGCCCAACACACCCCTAGTGGATTCCTAGGTCTGGCCCCCCTCTAGGCTGTGTGTCTCCGGGCAGGTCACTCACCCTGAGCCTTGGTGTCGTCCTGTGTAGAGGTAGAGGCTTCAGAACCCACATGCAGCCTGGTGTGAGATGACAAATGGGAGAGGGGCTGGCAGGGGCACCTGGCAGAGAAGCCCACCCCCGCCACCCCATGCACTGGGCTGTCCATCCGTCCGTCACCCGGGCTCTTCATCCTCTGCACCCAGCACTGGGCAGAGTGGGCTGGAGGAAGAAGGTGCTGCCCATTGAGATTCCTCCGCCCATTTCTTTTTCTCGGTGAAGTTGAAAACACATGATGTTTATTAAATAATTAATCATCCTTTCCTGGAAGGGTTATTCCATTTCATGGGTGAATAGTTTACTGCAAGAGAATGATGTCTTCCTCCAAAACGATGTATAACATGACTTGGTATGTACATTTTTAGACACTTGGGTGCTCTTTCTCCCAGCCATTGAAACTTGAAGGTAGTGTCATGCATGTTCATTGGCTCTTTGTTCCTTTTAAGAGGTAGCCATATGCATGGTGCGGTGACCTCATATTTCTCCATTTGTACAGTAGTGTGCAGAACCTATACAAGGACACATAAATTCCAGTAAACTTTAGCATTTACGGAATACTAAGTATGTAGTACTAAATGCCATAGGTAATAAGCCTTCGCTGCATTAAGCCTATGAAGAAAAATAAACAGTTATATAATTGTCAGGGAAATTAATACAAAGGAATAAACCAAGAAATAAAGCCTTTTTTTTCCTCAGAAGTCTTTGTGAGTTCACATATATTCACTGTCTGAATTCAGAATCAAAATTTCTGGCCTGTGTTGTTTATAAAGCAGTCCCTTCAGACACCTGCCTTATTTTTAGGACATTTGTACCCTAACGCTGGGAGAGCGCGTGGCTGGCTCGTCACCTCGGACCTCACGATGTTAGGGCCTGAAGCGCTGGGCTGAGGGGAGCCGGGGGGGCCGGCTCCAGGCTTGGCAAGGAGCCCCATGGTCTGCCAGCCGTGTCTGCCACGGACGAGGAACAGAGGGCGTGGGTGCGACACGGGGTGACTGTTGACCAAGCAATTATTCGAATGCACTTCGTCTAGGTCCTTACACACTCAGGTTGCCACCAGAGTCATCGTTTAACAATAACTTTTATACAGGGATGGTAAAAACGGGGAAAAGTCAGATACTGAATACTCTTGATACCATCGTAGCTGAAATTTAGTAGTTTCTTGAAATAATATCTATTAAAGGAAGAAAGGAAGGAGAGGATTGTTTGCCTAGGAAACTCTGACTGTGGTTGCAAAGGGGGAGCTCATCTTTAGGGCCCAGCTGTGAATCGGCGGGCTCCGAGTCTAGCCACTGCCCGCACAGCATGCTGCGCGGTGTTCAGAACGACCTAGAGCACCGGTCCC
>PVJI01020772.1:0-28303 GCA_004026765.1 Micronycteris hirsuta | reverse complement strand
CTTGATGCCTACATGAAGCATAATTAGACAGCACTGAAATTAGAAACTGACATGTCTACATTACAGGTGGAGATATCAACACTCCTTTACCAATAATTGATAGAACAAGCAGACAGAAAATCAGTAAGCATATAGAAGATTTGAACAATACAATAATCCAACCCGACCTAATGATTATTTATAGAACACTCTGCCCAGCAACAGCAAAATGCACATTTTTTCAGTTGCACATCAACTATTTACTAAGGCAGACCATATGCTGGGCTATACAAGTCTCGGTGATTCACTTAACCTTCCTAAGGAATACATATTGATGTTACTTTCATTTTATAGATGAAGGACTGAGGGCAGAAAAGTTAAATAAGCCACTCACTTGTTAAGAGGATGAGATGTTTGAGCATCATGCTATTTCAGAGCTCATTAGTTTTGCTTTATTTAAAATATTGCCCAAGCAACCATCTTCCTTTCCTGTGAGGTTCATAATGTATGGTGATGCATAGGAAGTCGTGCAAAAACAATTACAAAATTGTGACAAGCTGGGCTGATTTGGAAGACTCTAAGCCATGTTTAGCTTGAATGTTCTTGATTTTTGCCTCATTTCCTAGTATAATTATTAATAGTGTTTGTTTGACTCACAAAAGTGTCCTGGTTTGGATTAGAAATACTGTGGTCTCAAATCTAATAGGCTTCTTTCCTTACTAAATTCAAGACAGACTTTTGGAAATTACCATATTCTGGCAAGTCACATGGGAAAAAGGCAATTAAAAAAAAGAATATTAGAGGATCCTCATCTGACAAGACTAAACCTGGGAAATTGCTATCCCAACCACTTTGGTGGAAGAGAGAGATATTTGGCCTCCTTTGATGGCATGAGTTCTGGACAATTTTTCTGTGAAATATTCTTACAGAGAGGAAGTGAGAGGTCAGAAAGCAGTGTGGTGGTAGAGGGATTGATTGAGAGAGAAAAATAAGTCTACTCATTTAAATGAGCTTTTAACAAAGATCCAACCATTGTCATCAACTCTGACCTTTTTAGACCTGGTTCCTGCTCTTTTTTGCTCAAAAAGATAAAAAATAGGAAAACAGAAACATCCCCTAGTCTAGCAACATTTCCAACTCTCATATCTCTGGCACCGTCGCAGAACCCTGGCTTCTCCTCCTTCTATCTATGAACAGCCACCCAGCAATATGAAAATCAAGGTAAGAATGCATTATTTGTGGACTTGGGGTATCTCACAAATAACTTCCAGCTGCAAGCCATGATAGCAAACAGAGATTTAATGTCTGACTTTCTGGTTGACAAGGTGAAGAATTTGAGCCTGAGTTGACAGTAGTGACCCTCAACTGGAATAGATTGATGTATTAGTAAATTCTTCTTAAAGTTAGTCTGAACTTCTTAGTACTTCTTAGTTAAGAAAAATAAGCTACTTTAGGGGAGCAATTAAATAAAACAAACCATGATAATAAGATCTCTTCACAAGCATATACATACAGTACCTGCATAGGGTTTCCTTGACCTTTCAGTAATAAAAATGGAAAACTTAAGCTAGTTTATAATTCATCTTGTTATAAAAAATGAGAAGGGAGTGGAGAGAAGTAGCACTTAAGTAATTATTAGATTGTTGTAAATTTGTTGTTAAATCTTTGCTGGTATGAGAATAAACCTGTAAGAATACATTAGATGTGGGAATAATCCAAAAAAATAAAAATTAAAGTGACAGATTGGAGTTCCATGGTAATTCTTAGAATAATGTCCATATCTATATTTTCTAACATGGATGTCAAAGGTTTTGTTTTTCTAATTTCCAGAGCAGCAAACTCCACCTGGTATACCAAATTCAGTCTGTTTTTTTTTCTACCTCTTATACAGATAACCACCTTCACAATCTTCCACTCAGATTTCATAGTTATTTGGATTAGCATTTTTACAATTTGGGTAAAATCTTAAATGTAGAACTGGAGTATGAATTCCTTCATTTTATTTGAAAGTTCTAAGCTGAGGATAATGAGTATTTTACAAATAGAACTGGCATCTTCCACATTGAAAAGAATAAACAGTTAACTCATATGCTTTTTTAATCCGTCACGTTATATGTCTTCCGTTTTAATATATTTGTAATTCAATGGTATAATAACTAAGGAATATATTGGTTAACTAAGAAAGTATTATGGATTATAATATGGAACAAGAAGAGTATTTTCCCCCAAAAGCCTTTGAAAAAAATGAAGGAATAGTAGTAATATAATTTTTAAACCATTAGTGTAGAAAATTACAAATACAAGATCTGTCTGGAAAAAGTCCAACCATTGTTAATATAGTGAGAACAGTTTTTGAGACATCGATGTAACCTGGAAGTCAAGGTGAATGGACTGGAATGCACATGCGTGAACAATGATGACTTCACTGTACTGGTCAGTGGGGTCAGTACATACTGTTGCCTGAGCATGTGTACTGTGTGGCCAAGGTATTCAAAATTCCTGAGCGAGTAGAGCAATAGATTTGCATCAAATTTTGCATTAAGCTTGTAAATTGCTCTGAGGAAATTATTTGGATGATTCAGGAGGATTTTGGAGGTAATGCAATGAGTGCAGTGCAAATAAAATTGTGGCACAAATGCTTCAATGATAGTCAAGAATCTGTTGAAAATGATCCACATTCTGGAAGACCTGCAACAGGGAGAACACCTGAGAATGTTGAATGTATATGGGCTGCAATCAACAAAGATCAGCCACTGACAATGCAAGAACTTGAAGCTGATCTGGGGATCCAAAAACTACTGTGTGAGTTTTTGACACAGGATCTTGACATGAATTCATTCTGCAGCTTCTGCTACCAGAGCAGAAGGAATATTGTTCTCAGTGCTGCAGTTGCTAATGATGCTGGGAGAACTGTGTGAGGTCCAAAGTTACCTACTTTGAAGGAGACTGAGTTATCATATTCCTATGTACAATGTTTCTTGTATCTTATATCTTCTTCAATAAATGTCTATTTTTCATAGTACATGGCTGGATGCTTTTTGGACAGACTCCGTGTGCGTATGTGTATGTGTAACCTCTGAATTCACAGTGTTTGGTATTATTTTATTATTGTTATTATAATGAAATAGAGTGAAAAATTTAAATCAGAAGAAAGTAATCAAAGTCTAATATTTTATTTCAAAAAACTTTTTAGTAGATATTTTAGGTTGAGTGCCTACTTATCATTTCTTTCACTTTCTACATCCAAATTATTGTAGAGTGGGAATCCATTTTCAATGTAACAGCTGAGGCATTGCATGAAAGCCAGCAAAAGAAGGCAGGTTGGTTTTCTGTACTATATTTATAAAGGCAGGAAAGTGGAGCAATACATTATGAAAGCTTTTCATGAACAGAGGTTTGGACTAAAAGCATTTTCTGTTTTTGTTTTTAGAGATTAAGACTGCTAGATTAATATATCTTCCAAGAATGTGCACAGAGAAGAAAGTCAGCAACCCAGTTTTCTAACAAAAGAAAGTCAATGTTAAAAAATTGTTTATGTATTTGATGATCACATTTTTTTTTCTTTTATGATAACACCGTTGTTTAATGAATACTACTCTGGTACATAATCATTCAATTAATTTACTGAGTTTAATTCCTACCCAGTAACTGATTTCTGCAACACTTCAACACTGAGTCATCAACTTTTTTTAATGAAATACTCTAAAAATTTATTAGTTACTTATTTCTATAAATAAATTGCGCCTCAAAACTTAGTGGCTATGAACAACTCATTTTGTTTCTGTTTCTTACTTTGTGCTAATCATAATTGTGAGTAGAACTTAACTGAATCCTCAGTTTTAAAGTCTCCCAAGCTCTGGTCAGTTATCTCAGTTGGTTAGATAGAGCATGGTCCTGTTATATCAAGGATGTGGGTTGGAGCCTCGCACAAGAATCAACCAATGAATGCATAAAATTGTGGAATGAAAAATCAATGTTTCTCTCTCTCTCTCTAAAATCAATAAATAAAAACTAAAGTCTCTCAAAAGCCTGATTAATCAAGATGTTAATCAGGGCTACTTTCTCACAAAAGCTTGACCAGGGAGAATTTGCCCCCCAAATTAAGCAGTGGTTGGTAGGATTTAATTTCTCAAAGGCTTTTTGGTTTTGGAGTTTTCATTCCAAATGAAATGGTTGGAAAGGGGCTGCCTTCGTCTCCTGCCACGAGAACCTCCCCGGCTTGATCGATCAGAGCAAGCACATAGGAAGAGTGAGAGATGCCAGAAGACAGAAGTTACAGTCTTCTATAAACTTATCTCAAAACTTAAAGTTTTGTTTTATTCTAATCATTAGAAACAATCAATAGGTCTTACTCACACACAGCAAGAAGGGATTTACAGTAGTGTGAATACTAGAAGGCAGGGGTCTTTCAAAGACATTTTAGAAGGCTACCTGTCACAACATCAGATCATTTTGTGGATTTGTATGTAAATTATGCTAATGTGTCATGATTAAAATAAATTTTCAGAAAAAATAATTTTGCATATTTTTAAAAATTATATAGATTTTTTTTTTAAAAAAAGTAATTTCATAGTCATTACTAATACAGTGCTTTTTAAAAATTTAAAAGTAGATGTTTTCTTATAATATGGGAGGTGCTAGGTGATTATGGGTTTCTTCCCTGAATGATGTATTATATCTATCATACATGTAGAAAATTCCTCAAAGTACTGTCACCAAGCAAACTGAGACTCATCCATGTGGTGCCTTGATGCGTGACCCAACAACTGGTGTTGAAGGAAACAGGTTTTTATTTATAGGATTCCAAACTCAGAGGGTAGGGGAGTACTCCTGCTCAGATCCCCGTTCTCTGAAGAGACCCAGCACTTCCCTTTGTTCCCATCAGGCTATAAGCCAAAAACTTGCCCAGAAGTTCCCCATATCCTTATCAGTTCTTCAGCTGGCTGTGCAAACAGTCATCTATCCCCTCTGGAAGGTGTTCTTGTGGGTTTCAGAGTTGCAGGAGCTCTCTCCTTCAGAATCTGTGGTACACTGTCCTCAGCCTCTACGTAATAGTTCAGGGAAATAGGTACAATGTTACACTGAATAATGGTGGAGTCCAGGAAGGCACACGCCTCAAAAGAGTAGCTTTTCCATACATCCTTAAGAGAAGCAAAAGTCTGCATGCCTGGTCACAGTTCAGTTCAGCTCCAGGCATCTCCCATAAATCTGTGCTTGGTTAGGCAGGTTCCCACACAGCTCCATCAGCTCCCTCCTTATACACTTTCCTCCTGCATGGCTTCTTCCTCCTCTCTTTCAGCCCACATGGCTGCTACCTCACTACAGACCACATGCCTCCTTCCTTACTACACCAGCCTGCACCGTGGAATCCCTCAGAGAAGCAGAAGTAGCTCCTCCCTCACTACAGATAGTATGGCAAAATCCCGCTATTTCGTGGATCCTTCCTCATGGCTGCCTGTTTCTATCTCAGCCTGCCCTCATTTAAAATGCTCAGCCCAGAACTTCCTATGTGACTTCATATCCAGCCCCTCTTATAATGTTCTACTTTTTCCAGTTACCCTGTATCTTTCACTTTCTTTTGGCTGCCAAATTTAGTCAGGGCAAAAGTTCCCAGTGACACACGGGTATCCAACTCCTGCCTCTTGTGCAAGCTATGTCACAAGTCACAAGTCCCTGCATGCTCCCAAAGTCACATATGCCTTTGTCTTGCGTGGCATCACAGCTTTTAACTTGTCATCATTATGGACAATATCTTAAAAGTCGAATTGTTCAATTCCCCTTCCCCCATCAAGATTCATGGGGAATATCCTTTTCTATTTTTGGTGACCTTCCTCCCTGCACCCCATTACATTTCCTATGTACCTGTAATCATTTGTAATCATTTGTTCTGGATAGCGACACAACTTCTGAAGTTTTCAGAATTTCCAAGGTTATTAGGTTTTCTAATTTGCAATTTTGTGATTATGTTCTAGATTTTCATCCATGAATTTTAGGGCACTTAAGTGGTTATTTTAACAATGATGATACTTATCCACTAGCTCTAATATTTTACTTCCCTACAATCTATTCATTCACATGCCAACACACATACTTACATATATTCAACTGAATGTGCTGCTTGTTCAGAAAGTCCTTATCATATGAATGTATTGCATATAACTCTCTGATGGTAGCACATCTTAAATTATTACTTATGGCTGTAGTTGGCTTTTATTCCTCTTCAGGGCTCGCCCAGGGCAGCCAACTGAGCAGAGGAATACAAACTTTTGGATTTACATCTTATTTCTTGCTTCATTAATTTCATTAAGTTCCAGACTGATGAATTTTTGCAATTAAAATGTCATTCCCATTTAATACCACAAATCACTTTTCTTTGCATTTAAACATTTTAATTGTATTTTTTTAGTTCAAATTCTAAATTGTGTTTGTCATGTCTTAATTAGATGTATCTCATAGGAATATAGGAGTTAGCTGAGCAGTAACAGGGCCAAATAAGAAGGTTTTCTTTAAAAGAAATTGAAAAACATTTTCACATATCTGGTATACGTTGTAGACTTCCTATACTGTCTAACTAAAGTTACATGTCTAAGATCAATGAATGGTGTATACAGGTAACTATTGATTGATAGAGGAAGATCAAATCTGGGCAACTGAAGAGGAGACATTTCTTTTTTCTTACATGTATAGACTGTGTGGGATTTGTATGGAGTCTTATTTAATAATAGAAGATTTTATTTTGTTGTTTACTTACAACAGTGGTACAATAAATAATGGCCAGAAGAGAAAGCAAAGTATGTAATAAATCTTAACACTTTTGCTGTTTTCCTGAGAGAACAATAACAAGAAAAAAAAACTAAAAAAGAACAAAACACAGAATATACTTTGAGATAAAAGCAGAAAAGTGTGGTTTCTGCTATTGATGATGATGATGATGATGACGATAGTGATAATAATAAAAACAATATATAGCATGGTGACTATAGCTAATGACACTGTATTGTGTATTTGAATATTGCTAAGAGAGTACATCTTAAAAATTCGCATCACAAGAAAATAAGAAAGTGACCATTTAAAAGAAATAAAAACTGTCATTTCAGACCTTTAAAAGGACACCGACAGGTATTAATATCACAGTTTCACAGCTGAGGATATTTGAGGCTCACAGAGGATAAGAATTGCCTAACTTGACACCTCTGAAAATAGCAGAGCAATATTTAAACCCAACTGTGTCTTTCTGTAAAGTCTAGGTCCTTTCCATCACTTCATGAAGAGACTCACTGACATTGATAGTTCCCGCTTAACTTATTATTTCATACAGTGGTAGTCACATCGAAAGTTCAATTCCGGTAAATCTTCCCTGAAAACTGTTTGGAACTTGTATTTTTTCCTTCTTTAAAAAATGATATTTAAGAAACACAAATATAACTCTACTACTATGTGGACATATTCAAAGAAACTGAAACCTATTGAGAACAAAATATAGCAAATTTTGTCTTGAAAAGAAGATAAATCAAAAAGTGGATACTAAACTATGATTCCTGTCGCCTGACTAAAATTCCAAGGCTCAAAAAAACTCATAAATATGAGAAGACTCATTCAGGTTAAAATCAAACTCTGACACTTTTTCTGATATTACTATGGTTTCATAGTGCTAATTCAATTTTTGCCAAGAGAAGGTGTTAAGACCGAGAGATAGAAGTCAAATAAACATGGGCAAATCTCAGTTTTGTCAATAGCCATGTAATTTATATTGAACTTCTTAACAATCTATGTTTATGTGTAGAGATTTACTAGCATGGACTTTAGAGCTACAGTGCACAATGAAGGAATGATGTGCTCTGTGAATGGATATCATCATGCTATTGCCATTGCTATCATCCTCGTAATTGATGACTAAAAGAGCACCACCCAAAAAATTTAAAATTATATGAAAAAAATAAAAGAAAAGAACACCACCAATATGACTAGGTGAGATTGCTTCTTGGTGGCTCTTACTCATTTACTCAATTACATTTATTGAAGTTGGATCATTTGCCTGAATCTTGACTAGCCATTGAGATAGAAGGGAAATAAAATGCAAACTTTCCTCTCAACCCCATTCCTAATATCTCTACTCCCAAACTGTCCAATGGCTTGAAATACAGCTGAGGTTTAACAAGAGGCCAGACTACAGAAGGACCAAGTAGGATAAAAAAACCTAATGATTCTTCTTATCATTAAAAAACCTCAAAAGGGAAATGGACATTGTCTTATTTAAAAATCACTCTGGCTACTACAATGAGGTGCAGGGGAGAGTGCCCGTGGACATACATAGTTAGAACTCCAAGGCAGTAGTCCAAAGAGGAAATTACAGTTGGTTTGGCAAAGTCGTTGGTAGTTGAGATGGAAAGATACGGGTGGACTTGAGATATAGAACAAAGGCAACATTGTTAGATTTAATAGATTAGATAAATGAAAACAGTAGAGGGAGAAAAATCAGGACACAATGATACTAATTTGGGGAAGAGGAACTAAGTTTATGTGAGCTTTGCATCAGAAGACCAAGAGATAAGCTTTGGACCTGCTGAATTTGAGATGTTTATGATATATCCAAGCACAGATGTCACTTAGGTCCTGGGTTTGAGGAAAATAAAATTTATAAGAAAAATTTACATGAAGATATAAATTAAGGTGTGTTTATCAGGCAGATGAGTTAAAAGTCAGTGAATAAATAAAGGGACATTTTACCAAGCTGTGAAAAACATCCAACACATCAAGGTCAAATAAAGAAGAGGGTATGCAAATTACCTCACAGAGTTCATTGCGCATACTTAAATGTAAATAAAATTTATTTTAACAGCAATAATTAATTAAACATTGCATTTGTGCTTACCTCAGATACCCATACAAAATAAATATTATGCTAAACTGCATGAAAGAAAGAAACATCCAAACCTATAGAGAATTTTTATGAGTTAATTTGAGCAAAACTGATCACAGATGCCAGGAGGCAAGATTCAAAATGCTCCAGAGAAGAACAGTTTTGCAATTTCTCTCATGCAGTTGAAATTAAGGAGAGTATAAGGAAGATTACAGGAAGGTGAGAGCAAGCAAGGCTGAGATTGGATCACAGGGTAGTTAACAAGATCGTGTGCTCTCTTGAGGGTGGTCATGCCTTTGTAACTTATGGTATTTCCAAGGTGTGTTAACTTAGATGCAGAAGAACAATGGACAGGGATGGCTTAAATACCTTTCATTCTAAAGAAGTTATAGGCCTGGGTTGTGACTACCCATCATGTCCTGCCCAGTTAAGAATTTATGATCATATATCATTCTGTGAGGTTACTTTCAAAATATCCCATTCTATTTTGTCTACAAAAGTAAGGCACCTGAATGTATCTCAAACTTTTTAACTAAGTTATAGTTATAGTTAATGTTCGTATTTTAATGATTCCATTGATCTACTGATTATAGTTTTATTTATGTTAATTTTCCATGTTTTATTTTCCAAAGATAGTAACTTGTACTTTGTACCACTTTTACTAGGTAAACTACAGTAGAGCTTCCCGAGCTAAATACCTTTCTCTGTGATCTAGCTGAACAAGAAGGGTGTGGAGAACCCCGCAGTGATGATAGGAAATATACGGGGCGTGCTTCTCTGTTTTGTTCTTCTAGCTTTCTGATTTTGGGAGCTCTGAACACTTTCATTTGGAATGTAAATCTCCTTTTCAGCAAAGGAGGCTTTGATTAAGTCCTGCAAGTTCTTGGGTAAAATTTCAGCCAGCTCTCAAGATCTTCAGTACATTTTCACATTATTTAGTCTCTCAACTCTCTTCAACATCATTAAAAGCAAAGAAAGCCCTTATGAATCATGCATTTTTCTGGATGGGGCACTCTATGTCATTTGTTCTTCATTTTTTACCTACTTTAAGCGTAGGTGCTTTTTCCTGATGTTTCTTTCTTTTTTTTAAGATTAAAAAAATTTAGAAGATTTGTTTTGCTTAGTCTATGAAGAAAGAAAACTAATTGATATTCAGACTGGTATTTTTGCCCTTAATTTCTAGATCTATTCATCATTGTCATATTTATTTAGGGATATTTCTGTCATATTTTAAATCTCATTACTGACAGGGAAACTTGAATATAACAACATTTTCTGATGCTGAATAGAGATGACATGTAGCGCTTGCTCAGAGGTCTTCAACTTTGGCCAAACCATCTCTTATTTTGCACATCAATTAAATGGAGTTAGAATCATCTGCAGTATAACATTCACATTCAGGCTCACTCAGTGCATCAATATTACCATTTTGGGGTTTGTGTTTTCCTTTTGAATGATCTAAGCATACTATCGGTCATTTTTTTTTTTAAAGTTCTATGCATCTTTTAAAACTAACACAGCTTTTCATACATCCCTGAGTTTGTTTTAATCCACCCTTAAATAAACTGTTAAAATTTTAAAATAAAAACCTTAAGTTATACCAATACAGTTTTAGTTTTAGAGAAAGCAAGGAATAGTAGAAAGAATCTCATTACTGAAGCAATACTGGACTGTTTTTTTTTTTTGCTTTGGCTTTGCATAGATTGGTAAACTTGGGCAAGTTTTAAAAATATATATTTATTTTTAAAAATATTTTATTTATTTATTTTTAGAGAGAGGGGAGGGGAAGGAGGATGGGAGAGAAACATCCATGTATGGTTGCCTTTCACACGCCCCCTACTGGGGACCTGGCCCACAACCCAAGCCTGTGCCCTGACTGGGGATCAAACTGGCGACACTTTGGTTCACAGGCCCATGTTCAATCCACTGAGCTACACCAGCCAGGGCTATTATTTTTAGTTATTGTTCCATTTCTGTATCTTTAGTAAAATGAGAATATTAAACTTTCTATAGAAAAAAAAATGTTGAAATTATTTGATGAAATAGAAGAAATAAATTTGTTTCACCTAGCACAGAGTAGTTTTTATTATTACAGAATTTTGGACATTATGGAAGCAGAGGGAGATGCTCTAGACTGGTTGACTCAATTTCTCTTCCAACCTCTTTCTAGAGTGGACTACATTTCCCGGCTCCCTTGTAGCTAAAATTCCAAGAATGACTGTGAAAGAGAAAGGGAGCAGCATGATACTGGGAAGACCAGAACTTCTAGAAAGCACATCACTGGAAGGGCTTAGATTGTCGAAGGCTAAAAGTGTTGGCAGTGGCTTCCTGATGCAGTAGCTTTCTCAACACAACATGGTCGTGTGGCCACTAAAGCGTGGGTTCACTGCATCTCTCTTGGCAGACCAGTTCTACAGGAACGGTCTGGGAGTTATTCCTAGAATTTCTGCCAACCCACCAATTCCATGTACTAAGAAATATATAATATTCCTTAATGAATTCCTTCCTATTCTTTCACTAGACAAATTCTGTCCCCATAATAACTGACCAATACAACAATGGCTTAAAAATGATGAAAAAATAAAATTCCTTATTTATTTAAGTGACTGGCTTTTCTTTGGTTTGAGGTGGAGTTGCTCTGTTAGTTTAGTTAAGCTTTATGATTAGAAAACATGCTAAAAAAAAGTTATGCTTAGGAACTAGAACTTATGTGGAACTGATAAAGGAATAAATGGTGAGTTACACATTAAGAATCAGATATTACAGAGTAGAAGCCAAAGGGAGTTGGATAAAAAAATGAAGATAGTGAGGTGCCGGGCTTCTCTAGGTCAGTACTATAGGCCTTCAAATTCTTAATCTCTTTTTCCATGCAGAGACCCAGTTAGCCTAGCACCATTTATTAAAAAGTATCATCATCTCCCCATCGTGCTGCAGTGGCGCCTTATATTAAACCAAGGGGCTGCATATGCGGGTTGGCTCTGGGCTCTCTTTTCCAATATCTTACATATGCATACGAGTACCAACACTGTAGTATTAAATATTGTAGCTTTATAAGTATTTTTTAAAATTCCGTAGTGTTTGTTCTAAGATGGTCACATTATTATTGGGCCTATCTAATTTCATATAAATATTAGATTGAAATTGCTAATTTCTATATATTTTTTATATTTTGGAGGGGAACTTTTTGGCTGAGATGGCCCTGATTCTAGTTTATTTTGGAAGAACCGATGTCATTAAAATATTGATTCTTCCAAACTGAGAAAATAAAATTTCCTAAATTTATTGAATTATTTTAAAATATTTCTCAAGAGCGTTTTGTATTTTTCTCTGTATAGGTCTTACCCATTGCAGGGAAAATCAGGTCAGTCAGGCTTCCTCACCCAGATATCCGGGGAACTGGGACTCAGCAGAGTTTCTGTAACTGTGCTTAAGGGCCCGCATACACAGAATCAAGGTCTGTTATATATAAGGTCACTAGTTATATAACAGACCTTGATTTTCGTGGTGCGACTCGTGGCTTGTGGCACGCATGGATCGCCCCACCCAGGAATAAAGGCTGTCAGACATCCCAACAGCTCTGCGCATTTTCTTGTCTGCGGGAATCCCACGTGAACCTGCCTGGCCTTGAACGGCTGCAGGACACCCATCTTTTATTACATTTATCCCTAAATGTTTCAGCGTTCTTAAAGCAATATTTAACTGCATAATTTCTCAAATTTCACTTTCTAATCATTGCTAGCACAAAGAAATACAGTTGACTTTTACATATTGATCTTGCATCCAATTCATCTTCTAATTCTAATGAAACTGGGTACACAGCATGGTCCCCTACAACTCATGGCTGGGGGAAGGGGAGAAGTAGATGATATGGTTTAAGATACTTCTTGTAACAATAGTAAGTGATAGCCATGTCCTTCCTGAAGGGAAGCTGTGCTACCACCTGGGTAAAGGCCTACGTGACCTTCAGTACATATAGTGCTGAGTATGAAGTAATGTAGGAAGCCCTAGGTCAGCATTTAAAATTAGGGTGGCCAGCCATGATTGGGGCCATGCATTTTGAAAGAGTGTCGAAGAGCCCCCACTGGCCCACCGTGAGGTCTGGAATGTAAGGAGACACCATGCGGTTTTGGATTAAGAGCTGGAGGAAGAAAGAGGAAACCCGCTTGGGAAACCTGCCTCGGAGATATGGCGGCGTGGCTGATGGAATTGCAGAAGCCTGACCAGCCAAGCACAGATGAATGGGAGCTGCCTGGAATGCTGAACCGTGACTGGGAACATTGAGCCGCGGACTTCTGTTTTTCTGAAAGACCGTACCTCTGACTGGCATATTCTGAAACCGGCCTGGTTTGGCAAAGGGAGGCCGGACTGTGTGTTTGCGGGTGTTTTAAAGGGAGTGGGACTTAGTGGCAGAATTCTGCCAGTATTCTAAATCTGTATAACTTAAATAAACAATTCCTTTCCTTTTCACCGAACTCTGCAGTTGGCAGTCATGCTTCTTGGTGGCAGGCAATAGGATGCCACAGCTGTTCCAGAACAGCATAGGCTGGGGTTCTGTAACACTGGTTTGTCTTTAAGTGTCTTTGAATTTTCTAAGAATACAATTATAACTTTGGTAAATGACCATATATATTTCTTCTTTTACATACCTAATAAATTTACTTTTTTTGGTGTTGTCGTTACCTTATTGCTGTTTCATACCTCAGGTACTGTTGAAAGGTGTATTGTTAGTGGACAGTTTTATTCATTTATGATATAAAGGGAATATTTTAGGGGAGAAAAAATAATTTTTACTGCACAGGAGCCCCAAACCAAGGAGCTGCTTAAGAGTTCATGAGATTCTACAAAGAACTGTCTGGTGGGCCAGCCAGTGTGGACAGGCCGTTTATCACAGTTAGGGGAGTGTGCCACCGCAGCACGGCAGCGAGAGAGGCCACACCTCCTCCAGTCTGGGGCGCATTATAAAGGGTACCAGGCAAAGGAGGCACACGTGCTAGGCATGACTTTAAACTACATTACCTCAGTGTGTACATGCGGAAGGAATGGTCAGGAAGCAGTCACAGGACAAGAAGCTGCTCCCAAAAGAAGATAAGGAAGGAGTTACAATCCATTCCCAAAACAATGCACATTCTCTCTGTCTAGGAGCCCCCTGGAGAGCCCTGTCACAGGTGGTGGGAGAGCCATGAATTGACCCTGCATGTACCCTTCTAGGTTCTTGGCTGAGACCCCTCTTTAATAAAAGACAAATTAACAGAAGAAAAAGAAACAGAGGTTTAATAACATGTGTGTCTTCTACAGACATGGGAGATACCAAGGAAAACCGAGTAACTCTTTAAAATGACCCAAGCCAGTACTTTAAATACCATCTTTAGCTAAAGACAGAAGATGTGGGGCTGAGGGTGGGTGGGAGGAGCAACAATTATGTAAGGGAATGAGACAAAGGACAGTAAACAAGAGGATAGTTGTTATGTAGGCTTAAGCCTTTGTCTTCTCCTTTGATTAGAGTTCCTAGAGATTCATTTCTGGTATAGAATAGGAGGAACCCTTAAAAATGAAGATTTCCCTTATACACGTGAATTTCTCTTACAAGAAGGCAAGTTCTACTTGTTTGCCAGAGCTGTTTTTGTATCTGCTCTTTCTCATAAATATTCAGCTTGAGATAATTCTTATGCCAAAGAGACATATTTTTAAGTGACATATTGTGCTCCCCTTCAAAAATACACAGGGGTTTCAGATTTTGTGAAAGTGAGCAATTCTTTGATATGCATGAGAATTGAACGAGTACCAACTGTTATTCATGATCATAATATCCCCTGAAAGTTATACAGATCAAATTTTCCAGCCCTAGTTAAAAAAAAAATTAATCAGTTCCCAAAAACCAAAAACTAAAAATAAGGGGAGAAGAAATATGCAAATATAGGACAGGCAGGCTGGGGGTTATAGATAGAGATTTTTAAGGAGAAGCTTTTAAAGTGAGAATAGGACAGTTATGGGATATGGAAAGTCTTCCAAAGACAGAAAAAATAAAAATAAATTAAAAAACCACTGCTCTGAACTATTTGTCACCTTTGTGGTGTTTTTGTAAGTACAAGTGAGAAAGCTGGCCAGGTAGTTTAGTTGATTAGAGCGCGGTTACCCCGATACTCCGAAGGTGAGGGCTGTGGAGGAAAAGGGGCCCCGGGCGAAATCTGACAAGCCCTGATGAGGCCTGGTGAGCCTGACAAACTCAGAGACCTAAAGTAACAACATAGGACGGCCTGAAATTAAAATGCTTTAACTAAAGCCAGTTCATGGCAGGTAGTTATGTCCTAGGCTGGTATTTTTCCCTAACAAAGGTCAATCTTTACCTTAACTGAGCCTGTTTTCCTTTTGCATCTAGGATAACATACCTTTGGAATGTCAGATGTCCTTTTCCTAGACCCCTCAAAGCACAGGCACCACAGCAGGGGAGACCACAGATCTCCTCGTTGTTACTATGATCACGCTAACGCACCTGTACAAAAGTGCCCGTCATTTTACTTTATATCCAGTCCCAGAGGTTTCCCTGCTTTGCTTTCTTCTTCCTCCCTAATCTATCACCGGTGGATTTCATGTAACCCCGTTTGATTGTAATGTAAAGAACAAAGAGCTATACTGCCATTCTCCCGAGCATTTTCTCAACTCATTGAGGTTTTCCTTCCGAGCAATTATCATTAGTTTGGCTCAAATACACTCATAAAAATTCTTATAGATCTACACATTCCTTACATTGACAGGGTTCAACTCCCAATCAGATCACATGCAAAATTCAACCTGTGAATGCATCAATAAGTGGAACGACAGATCAACATATCTCTCTTGTTTTCCTTCCTGTCTCTCTAAAATCAACTTTGAAAATTACAAGTGAAATAAAAAACTTGAATTAGTTTTCATGGGCTGTGTTCTTTTAACACTGCCCTGAGTCTGAATTGCATGGGCTAGGGCTATTGAAGTATTTGTATACATTAGATTTATAACTTCCCTATGAATTGGGGAATTTTTGCACTGTGAGAAATATATGTTTTCACATAATACTTCTGCTTGCTACTGAAGGGAGGAGAAAAAATTATCTTCTACCCTTTAGGTTCTTTGTCTGGCCTAATAATTACATTGACATAACACAGAATAACAGGAGAAAAACAAATTTAATTTCCTATGTAGGGAGTCCCTCAAAGACATGAGACCCAAGGGCAGTCAGGCAATTGAGGTGTATATGTCATCTAGAGCTAAGGAGTGAGATAAGATCCTGGGATTTCAAAAGGGAAAAGGGCAATTCACAGTAAGATGAGAGCAGATGTTTGCCCTATCACTCAGGTCAGACTTTCAGATAAAAATATTGCCTTTGGTAATAATTCTTTTTCTGGTCCAGGCTCTCTTTGTAAATTCTTTTATCCAGTTAAGGGAGTTTATCCTGAGTCTGCTGGTCTAGATTGTCTTTAGTTCAAAATAATTCACATGCAAAAGTGAATTGGGGATGACATTTTCTGCTCCCCTGAATAGCAGTTAACATAGCAGTGAACATATTAATTTCTGTACATATCTCTAATTTTCCCATATCCCCTCTTAGGAACACAGTTAATTAAATTGGCCCTTCCCTGTCAAACCTATAAGATATTTTGTAATGAATATAATGGGCAGGTATTATTATTCTTACACTTATGTTCATAGTGGTGTTTATAATATTTCTAAAAAATGGAGCCATTTATTCTTTGGCTACTCTAGCCAGTGAGAAAGTTAAGCTTCTCTGATAGCTACTGGTTCCTAAAGGAGTCCGATTCATTTTCACCACTATCTAATGGGACCATGTAAATTTATCTGAGAAAAAATAAAGCAAACATTAAAGAAAAAAAGCACAAAGCCCTCCAACTTTGTTATTTCCTACAAAACGTGGGGAATTATTGGAGGAACAAAAATGACTCCACCAACAAAGGAAAGAATACATAGCTCAAGCTACATTTCCAAATAACTAATCATCCAAAAGCCTGACATCATAGAAGCTACTGCTCCTCCAATGCCTCCCAGTAACACTTTATCTCAAACAGAAATCAGCAGAGGTCAGATTGTTTTAGTTTCGTTCTTCCAAAAAGCAGACCTGAGTCAAGGATCTGTGTGCAAGTGTCTCAGGTGGGTGTGATATTAGAAAACAAGGAGTGGTGGAAGAAAGATGAGCTCAAATTCATTCACACCTTTCTCATTGAGAATCTGGGGAATGAGATCTATTTATTCACTGGCATTATGATTGCTTTAATTTGGGCTGGATTATGGGCTGTTTTGACCAAAGAATAGAGTAGAAATACGGGGTAGAATGGATCTTGCATAATTTCTGAAACTAAATGTAAGACTTTTTGCTGCTTTTGCCCTAGTACTTTGCAGCAATCTATCTGGGAACTCTGCCTGAGCCACCGTATAAAATGTCAAAGTACACTGAGACTTCCATGGTGTAGAGGTCCCACGGGACTTTTGTAGCACATCCTCCTGCTTTATGCTCATGGCTGTGCGGGTAGAGAATGCATTTACACAGAGAGTTGGGGGAAGCCATTGGCGTGAAAGGAAACTGTCTGCATGTGGCCCTCGGGGTGAGGCCAGGGAGTATGGATATGTACGGACATGGTACGCAGATAGTTTACTAATTGTGTGGATTTCAATTCCTAAACATTTGAGTGAAAAATCCCTGTAAGTATCTTAGATTGTTTAGTTTCTACAGTTGATGTATAGAATTTTAAAACCTGTCTTGAACCTCCTACTGGGTCAGAATTAGAAGAGAATCTGTTATTGGCTATAGATTTGAAATTGGCTTTTATCACAAGTGAGAAAGGAAAATAAGTCATGAAAGACTTATGTAAAATACAAATGTGGCCTCTTATTATTGTATCTTGCTTGGATGGACAAAATATAGGGGGTATACCAAAAAAGAAACATGACAAATACTTCTTCCAGGTGGGTCAAAAAAAGAGGTTAATGTTAATTCATCTTAGATACCTGGCTTTCTTGTGTCTGTCTAACTTTCAGATAAAAGATAACCTTTGTTTGTTTATTTATTTGTTTTAATCAATGAAGACCAAGTTCATACTGGGAGAAAGGGTAATCATATGCTGGGAAGTGTGCAGGAGAAGTCTAGTGAGAAGATCTCACCAGAGTGATCTTTGAAGCAAGATCTCAAATGCTTCAAAGAAGGACAGTTTTGCAGTTTCTCTTATATATTTGGAATTAAGAAAGGGGCATAAGGAAGATGTCTGAAAAACATTTCTCTAGCATTTCAAAAGCACGTTAACCTAGATGCACAAGACCAATGACGGGGCTTGCTTAAACAAGACAAACCTTTTACTAAAGAAGTTACAGGCCTGGGGCATGACTACCCACGGCGGTGTTCCCAGTTAAGAATTTAAGATCAGATCATTCTGTGAGGTTACCTTTGGTCACGGAACTTGTCAGAATTACTGCAGAGCTCCTTTCTGTGTTCACACAGTATGTCTATATCAAGCCTCAATCTACGTACATATTTAATCTGTGCGGTGGAGACAACGCTCTGACCGCCAAAGGGTCACGGTCTTTTTGCACAGTATGAATTAGGTGGTGGGAGAAAGCTATTTAGCTAAACATGTACAGGGTGGGAAGTAGGTTTACATTTTTTAGTACACAAAACAGAGATTATTCTTGTATTACTATTTATTAATTCTTGTTTTATTTTCATTATGAACAACTGTAAACCTACTTCTGCCCCTCTGTATATTTTTAGCCCTCTTCTCTCTAAGCAGAGATGCCCGATTAACTCTGGCTAATGAAATGTAGCAGAAATAATGAGTATCACTTCTTCAGTATTAGAGTAGTGTCTCCTATGTGTCTGTTCATGCTTTTCCACCCACACCGTGGTAAATATGTTGGTCCCCAAATGCTAGGGGTTTGAACCTTTGAGTCAGCTTAGAGGAGAGCTGTTTAACAGAGCACATCTGTTTAGGTGGGCACGTTTTTTCCTGTAAAAGTCCCACTTTGTAAATATGTTAGCATTTGTGGGTCACAATCGTCTCTGTCACTTGTTCTTCTCCTTTAAGACTTTGGAAAATATAAAAATGATTTTTAGCTTATGAATCATCCAAAAGCAAGCTGTGGGACAGATAGGCCTCTAGGCACCCACTTGCCTGTATTAAGCCACTGAAATTGAAACCGGAAAAGACACCGGCATTCGAGCTGCTTGTCACTACCAAACCAAATAAGCAATGACAGCAATTGAATCTTTATGGGAGTTTTATTCAGATGGCTAGAGATCTGAGAAGATGGTGGGTTCATACCCTAACAGACCATCTTGTCTTTTCTTTCCAGGCCAATGTTTTTATAGCAGAGAAAAATAAGGTGAGGTAAGGGGTTTTGAAGTTCAGGGAGGATTAGGTGAAAGAAACTGCAACATTTCTGTCCTGGGCAGTTAGCTGTTCCAAAGGGCAGGGGGTAGTCTGTCTCTCCCTGGAACACAAAGGCCGGGATGCCTCCAGTTGTCCCCAGGCGGTAATCTTTAGCAGTGCCCCAGGAGTTCGGCTATTTTCCCAGGAGTCAGGATGGGCCTTATCAATCTGTAGTTTCTGAAACAAAAGCTTTAACATATACATTACTTTCTAGGCTTATAACTTTTTACCTTAAACTAAAGTTTTCCAACTCTTGAGTTCCCTATCAAAATGTGGAGGTTTTGTAACAGTAGTGAGCATATCCTGATTAGTGCTCTCGATAGCAGGGGCTGGTTGCAGACTACGTTCTCAGGCTTAATCTGGTCTGTAGCCTATTTGTATAAATAAAAAAAATATATTAGAACACAGACACACCCATTCACTTCCATAATCTCTATGGCTGCTTTTGCACTACGAAAGCATCATGGAGCAGTTGCAACAGAGACCGTACTGCCAGCTCAGAATGAAATATTTACTATCCGTGCAGAAACAGCCTGCTAACTCCCATTCTATAACTTTGGTAATAGTTTCCCTGTCTCTAAAAGTGCTTCTTCATTAAATGGCAGTCACAACTCTCAAGGCAGCTCATTTCCCAACTTGATAGAAATTTCTCTCCCACATTAAGCCAAAATTGCTTTTCCAGTAACACCTATCCATTGATCCTAGTTTTTTCCCTACAGTCTCAAAGCATAAGATGTTTCCTTTTCTACAGAGCATCCAATCAAACATTTAAGAACATTTGAGAAGGAAATGAGTTACCGTGAGATATATCATTTATTCGCCACAAAGAGGTACTGTTCGTTCTCTTTTCTCCAAAGTATATGTTAGAACATAAAATAATAATAATAATAATTACTAAGTCAAAATTGACCTCCAAAGTGAGTTCTTCCTGTATAAGGCTCAAGTTCTCAAAAATTAAAAAAAAAAATAGAATAATGTTCAGTGTTACGTTTCTCTTCTTGGTGATACTGAAAATACTCCTTTTTGCTTAAATGACATTTCGGATGATATTGTATAACATATAATGGTTAGAATTCAATAATGGGACTGTGGGTTCAGACGGACCTAAAGCTTAAATATGACTTTATCAAGAAAATGTGCAACCATAGGGCCACATTCTCGGGTCCATTATGCCACAGTTTCCTGATCCGTAAAATGGGAGAACTATTACATAGAAATACTATCTCACAGGTCTGTCTGGAGGATTAAAAGAGGCAATACATGTGTAATATTTTGTGCTATCCTGAGCTATCAGAAGCATTGATAAAATGCTATTTATTATGGTATAAAGCAAACCTTTATTTCTTTTGTAGCTATGCACTAGAAATAGCATTTTATTGCCATGAAGCCTATACATGATGTCACATAAAAACCATGGTGCGTGGATTTTGAAAATTTCTATTGAATTCAGCTACCAATTAACTTACACTAAAACAGTCCTAACTCTCTTGTGCAATTCTTAGTTATTGTTCACAAATTCTATAATATAACTGTATACTCACTTGAGCATATTTAAACATTATGTTAATGTGACTATTGTCAATCTTAAGTTGTTTGGAAGACACAGTACAGTCCTTATACAGGCCATCTCCCATTGCTGCCTTCATTATTTATCAGACTAAAAGGAGAATCAAGTTCTTACAATGAATGAAACTTAATCTAATCATACTTCATTCAAGGCATGAGTAGCTTCAACAAGGTTTATTCAGGATTCAGCAAACATTCCCTGAATATCTATACTGTGCCTCATAGAGTTGTGATCTACGTTCTCTTAAAATATTAATTCTTTCTAGTGGGAGACAAAAATAATCAAAATTAAAAATAAATAAGTGCAATGTGGTAATGAGATTAGAGCTGGTTTTCCAAAAACAATTATAGAAGATACCTTTAATCACTGAGGCACAACTCAAATGCTACCTTCTCAGAAAGAAAGATGTGAGCACTTTGGGCTAAGAGAACCACAAATAATAACTCCTTGAATCAGAAATAAGACTATGTGGGGGAAAGTAGCATCGCATGACAAGTCATTATCTTGGTGCGGCTTAAAATAACATATTCTAACTGGCCTGGTCAATAGAAAATCCTTACTACAAGAAAATGCCCCTTTTACTGCTTCCACTTGTTTCTAGTTTAGTCCTTTGAAACGGTGCAATAATACAATCCCAGCCCTCCTAGTATTTGTCTTCTTTAGTACTAAGCTTCCTCGATTCCTTTGGCATTGTAAGGTAGTATAATAAGAAGTGTCCTGGCTTTGTTGTTAGAGCAACACCAACTCTCATATACTTTAGTTGTATGGTCTCAGGGCACCTTTTCCAGCTCTAATATGTATATTAACTATGTGTTCTTGGGAGTATTACATAATCTTTATTAGCTCCACTTTTTCTGTCTGGTAAAATAAGGAAAATCATACCCAGCTTCCAGCAATACTGTGAGGATTAAATAAGAAAACTATATAAAGTATAAAGACAGCACCAGGCACAGAGCATGTGTGAAATAAAAGGTGGCTCTAATAACAGTTACTACAGTCTTATTAATCTTGTTTTAAAGATTTATTTATTTATTTTTAGGGAGAGAGGGGAAGGGAGGGATAAAGAGAGAGAGAGAAACATCAATACAGACCCAGCCTGCAACCCAGGCACGTGCCCTGAGTGGGAATCGAACCTATAACCCTGAGGTTCCCAGGTCAGTGCACAATCCACTGAGCTGTATCAGCCAGGACATTGACCTTGTTTTACAGCAGCTGTCCTGTTTGTCAGCCTTCCTTTGAAAGTTGCTCCCAGAATTTAATGAGAACTTAATTTAATGATACTTCATTCAAGGCACGAGTAGCTTCAGCAAGGTTTATTCAGGATTCAACAAATATTCCCTGAATGTCTATGCTGTGCCTCATGTAGTTGTGACCCCAGACAAAGTGCACTAAGGTCATCCGTTAGGCACTACTGCATTTTTGTTCTTGTTACTTTACTTGTATAATTGAAGCCTATGATAATTCGAAAGATTTTTGGCAAGTAAATGATTCTTATGCTGACCTTGCTGTAGACAAAATGTCTGTCTTGTTAACATGGTTCTGCCTTTTCTCTCCTTTTCTGAATTCAGAGTTAAATTTCTGAAGCTCAGATGACAGGCAATCTAACACAGAGGATAAAATACTGTCTTTGCAGCCACATCTGGTTTTAAATGCTGGCTTTGTACCTATCTGAACTGGAACAGGTTGTTATAAAATTCTTATATTTTCCTCTTTTGTTGAGTGTGAATATTGTAATTACTCAAAAGTTTCTGTAAAGATTAAATGAGATTTATATTTTAATTGTTATATTTATTGGGGCGATATTGATTAATAAAATTGTATGTGTTCAAATGTTCCATTCTACAATACATCATCTATATATTGCATTGTGTGTTTACTGACCAAATTTAAATGTCCTTTCATCACCATATATTTAAGGTGTTAGCATAAGTCCTAAGATATAGTAAATCAACCAATGGTAGCTATCATTAACATTATATTGTAATAAACTGTATTCAGTGAGTATAATCATTATTCTAGTTAAGTTTCTTTTCCTAGATCCTCATTTCCATATATGTATATATATGTGTGTGTATATATGTATATAATCAATTCTTAATTCTGATATATACTCTTTCACTCTTGAGTCAGGCATAAATTTTATGAATGTTCTATTAAATTTATGACCACATAATTGATGCAACTTTGAAAAGAAGAAGGCTAAGTGTGGCACTGTAGGAAAATCCACATATCTCTTCATATGCAAACTAATCCACTGATCAACACACTTGTGTACAGACACTCAGCTAATGTCAAAGATACCTTTCTTCTTTTGAGATATACAAACTGTTGTTTCATGTATAGTCCAACTTTCTTTGGGTTGACATGTGATTATATAAAATGGATTAGTTAAATTTCATAATGCAAATTTACTTCATCATCCTTAATTTATGATATAGGTTAATCAAATTTCTATTTTAATGATTGTCAAAAATTTATTATGATTATTTTGCACAAATAATGCTCTTATTTATCAGAAGCAAGTGAGAATATATATGAATGGCCATTTTGGTGCAACTACTGTAGTTTCATCATTTGTAATGATTTCAGTTTATTACTGACTATGGACCCAACAGTCCTTCATTCCAACAAATTATAGTATAAGGACATATTTGACAAAGCATTTTAAATTTTGCTATGCAAAAATTGTGTGGGACTATTTTAATGTTTTGATTTGTTAAAACCCCTATCAAATTGTGCCAAACAATGCCATTAGATTTTGATATAATTCAGGTCGGTACTTAGAACCTCAGAAATAACTCTATTGACAAATGGTGCAGTATAGGACTTCCGGATCAGGTAAATGAGATGAGCACCCAATTCTAATTAAACTATAAGAGGTAATCATAACTTTTATAAATGTATAAAAGAATCAGTTGAAGTGAAGTGATCAAATGAGGTTAATTTAAATAATATAAATGACATTAAGCAAGAGAGATTTTTAAATTTTACCCAATCCTCTAGCTTTTCAAAACTGTACAGCTTGCAAAATTCTACTTTAAGGAGAAAACTAGAAAAACAAATGTTTCTGAAACAGCCTATTGTATATTCTTGGTCTTTAAATGGAAAAAATGATTCTCACATTGATTCTAGTGTACATCATTTTTCTTCCTTATAGAGATTCTTAGGAGACAGAATGTAAATTTATGCTAAAATTAATTTTATGAAAGACTTTGGTCAATAATAATAATATGTGTTTTTTTTTTAACCCTCACTTGAGGACATTTTTTTTATTGCTTTTCAGAAAGAGGGGAAGGGAGTGAGAGGGAAAGACAGAAAGAGAGTGAGAGAGAGTGAGAGAAAGAGAAAACATCAATCAGTTGCCTTCTCGTATGCACCCAGACCACAGATCAAACCCTCAACCTGGTACGTGCCCTGACCTAGAATCGGACCTTTGACCTTTTGGTCTATGGGACCAGGTTCCAACCAACTGAGTCATACCAGCCAGGGCTATATATTCTTATTTCAATTTTAAAATATAAATGTCATCAGATTGGTAATTATGTTTTAAAGGGGACATTTCTTTGAAGAAGATATTTATTTAAAATGTACATGGTTTAATTTATCATCTTGTTTTTGTATTATCATTTACAACCATATTATTAAGTAACATATAAAATCTCTACTTAAAAACACTTCAAAGAATGAATAGTATTGAAAACTTAAATTGGAGAATTGATTGTGGGGAAAATCCCATCATTTATTTTCATAAAATTTTAATGCACTAATAATCTTTTTTCTTTTAAATTAAAAGTATGCAGGCTTAATGTGATGAATAAATAGTTTATAATTATTACTAAAGATGTTAATAGCATTACTGGGAAAACAAATTCATTACTATGATTATTGATATTGATATTGGTATTCTGATTTAGTCAAACAAATAAATATAGGGCTTGGGCAGAGATAAATCTTCTTTCTCTTTAAGAAAATGATATTGCACATCATGAAAAATAATTTTGGTAGAGCTATATCTCATTGAATGATTTTTTAACAAAATGCCATAGAGACCATGAAATAACATAGTATATTTAAAAGATGGCCCAAAAGAATGCATATAACCTTTATTGATTTGATGTTATTTTGGCTTCATTTTTAAATTATTATCTGAGTTAAATATATTTCAACTGTGGCTTTAATTCATTGAGTGCCTTAAAATGTTTTACAGTAAACTGTTGGAAGGCTGTGGGCTATGGGTAAAATATGGCTTATAGTAATGTTTGATAGTTGTAGTACATGGGCTCCCTTGAATCAGTAAAATTAAGAGCTAAGTCTGGTTCACTGTTGCAACCCTGCTCACGCAAAGAGCTGAGCAGGTCTAGGCATACCATAAAGATTTTTTTGAAGAAATATATGAATGAATGAATGAATGAATGAAATGAGTGAATTAATGCTAGAAAATTATATTCAGAAAAATATCGGCAGTAAAGGCAGTCTTGAGTTTTCTTCAGGTAGTCTAAAAATATAGGTATATTTACAAATAAATGCATATTTTTAAAAGATTAAGAATCAGTCTGTGAGATTCCAATCAAAGATGGTCATGTAGGAGGTCATGTAGGAACCTCTAATGGACATACCTACAGTTACTCATGAAGCAATTTCTCTCAAAGAAATTTAGAATCTAGCTGAGTGGCACCTACACATAGATGAATGAGAAAATAGCCCATCAAAATGGGTAAAAAAGCTGAGACACACTCCAACCATAAATGGCACTCCTGGCACAGTGACATCCAGTCAGGAAAGGATTCACAGCTCTCAGCTTCTCCCTGAGCCACATCTCACACCTCAACCTTGAAGACTTCCACCTGAAGGATGAGCTCCCAAAACACCCACTGCTGGAACCTAACAGGGCTTGCACCGAAAAGATCCACAAGACTAATAAACAAAGAAACAGCTTTTAGCAGGTTAGTGAGGGGCTGTGGTTGTCCTCCCAGGGCTAGCTGAGCAAAGAGGGAATGGACAGAAACATCCTTCTCACAGTCTTTCCCTGTAAGATGCCTATTTACATAGTGTAAAAGCTGCTGTCTGAGTGTCAGCTTCTAATTTAGAAGAGCTGATTGAAGTCCTTCTTGGAGACCAAGGAAGATAGCAGGTGCCATCTCCACATTCACCAGCACCTTCCTGGAAAGAACTTGTGCACATGTCTGGAGCCCCAGTGTTTGCAATGGCTGCCCAGGGGATGCATCCATTGATCACCTGGCCCTGATGCCCAGTGGGGCTTGCATTTACGGGTAGGACAACTCTGTAACTACAACAACAATAACAACACAAACAAATAAAAAGAAATAGTTCTTAACCAGCTATATCCCCAGAGCACAACATAGATGGAACAGACAGAAAAGCCTGTAGCCCAATCTTTCTCTGAAAATGGCCTAATAAATACTTTAAAAACTGATGCCTGAGGGTCCAGCTTCTAATCTACCTTCATCTAGAAGCTGACTGAGATGCTTCCTTTTAGGACAAAGTTAGGTATTAGCACACTTTCAATTATTGGGAGCCGTTAAAAATAATATAGGTTTCTGAAAACCACAAGTTTTGAGAAAAACCAAGAGCTATAACAGAGCTGAATGATGCTTTCTTTCTGATACAACACCACTTTATCAAGCCTTGAGGCTTGGTCAGGTAGCAGTTTTATCTAATATGCAGAAACCAATATGAGAGAGAGAGAGAGAATATGAAGAAGCAAAATTTATGTTTCAAACAAAATACAATAGAAATTTTGAAAACAGACATTAATTAAAAGGATATAAGTGATTACCTGGCAAGAAGTTCAAAATAATGATCAGAAACATGTTCACCAAGGTCAGGAAGAAAATACATAAGCAAAATGAGTATTTCAACAAAGACACAAACATTATATCTATTTTTAAATTATATTTTAAATGGGGAAGAGCAGGGTGGAGAGGGTCAAAGGTGGGAGAATGGGGGGATCTATAGTAGTGTCAATAATAAAAAAATATATTTTTTGCTCACAGATTGGAAGCACTGATATTTGTAAGATGTCCATGCTACCTAAAGCAACCTACAGCTTCAATTCCATCTGTATCAAAATCCTAATGGCATTTTTTCAAAGAAATAGAAAAAAATAATTTTAAATTTTGTATGGTGCCACAAAAGATCTCGGATAGCTAAAGCAACGTTGAGGAAGAAGTACAAAGCTGAAACCGTCACACTTCCTGTTTTCAAACGATGTTGCAAAGCTATAGTAATCAAAATGATATTGTATTGGCATTAACAAAAAAGACATGTAGATCAATGACACAGAAAAGAAAGCCTAGCAGTAGACTCAAGCATATTCGGTCGATTAATTTATGGCAATGGAGCCAAGATATACAATAGGGAAAAGGTAGTCACTTTAGCAAAAGTTACTGGGAAAACTGCACAGTCACATGCAAAAGAATAAAAGTAAATCATTACCTTATACCATACATAAAAACCAACTCAAATGGACTGAGCACTTGAACATAAACCTGAAACCATGCAACTGTTAGAAAAAACAGATGGGCAAGCTCCCTGACATCAGTCTTTGAAATGATTTTTGTGGATATGACACCACAATCAAAGGTAACAAAAGAAATTATAAACCAGTAGACTATATAAAACTAAAAAACCTTTTCTATAGCAAAAGAAACCATTAAAAAATGAAAAAGAAACATATTAAATAGGAGGAAATATATTCAAATAATTTATCTGATACAGAGTTAATATCCAAAATAGGTAAAAACTGATATGATAATAACAAAACAAAACAAAAAAAAGACTAATTTGCTTTAAAAAATGAGTAGAGGAACTAAACAAATTCCCAAAGAAGACATACAAATGGCAAACAGGTACATGGAAATGCGCTCAATATCATTCATCACCCATCAGGAAAATTCAAATCAAGCAGAATTTTACTTTAGAATGGTTAGTTGGAATGACTGGCATCCATATGACAAAAGATAGCAAGTATCAGTGATGGTGTGGAGAAAAGGGGACACTTGTGAACTGTTGGAGAAAATATAAACTAGTGAAGTCACTATGGAAAATGGTACAGAGTTTTCACAAAAATTAAAAAGAGAACTACCATATGACCCATCCATTTCCCTTCTGGTAATATATCTTAAAGAAACAAAATCACTATCTTCAAGATATATCTTCATACCCTTGTTTATTGCAGCACTATTTATAACAGCTAACACCTGGAAACACATGGAAGTGTACATTGAAGAATGAACGAAAAAAATTTATGTATACATATATATGGGCAAAAGTAGGTTTACAGTTGCAATATAAATAAATAATGCAATAATTAATAAATAATAATATAAGAATAAACTCTGTGTTTCATATACTAACAACTGTAAACCTACTTTTGCCAACCTGTGTATATACGTATGCGCACACACAGTGAAATTTATTCAACCAAAGAAGGAAATCTTACCATTTGTGACAACATGGATGGACCTT
>PVJI01020771.1:0-28315 GCA_004026765.1 Micronycteris hirsuta | reverse complement strand
GATCCAACTTCTTTGGGACTCTCTGAGCTTCCTGGACTTCCCGAAAGTCTATTTCCTTCGCCAGCTTCGGGAAATTCTCCATCATTATGTGTTCCAATATTTTTTCAATTCCTTGGATTTCTTCTTCTCCTTCTGGCAGTCCAATTATTCGCATGTTTGGACGCTTATAGATGTCCTGGAGGTTTCTGAGCCCCTCCTCTATTCTTTGAATTCTTGTTGCTTCCTTCTTTTCTGGTTGGATGTTTTTTTCTTTCTGCTGATCTACTCCTTTGATTTGAGTCCCAGTTTCCTTATCTCTATTGGTTCCCTGCAGATCTCTCCTCATCTGTTCAAGCAAGTTCGTTAATTTTTCGTCGAATTCTGAAAGCATCCTTATTACAAGGGTTTTAAACTGTGCATCTGATAGGTTGGCTATCTCTTGGTCGGTTAGCTCTGGGGTTTTGATCTGTCCCTTTCTTTGGGCCATTTTTTTCCCCCTCGGTGAACCTGTTACTGTAAGGGGGGCGGAGTCTTGGGGATCCCCTGTGCAGGGAAGTTCCCGGTAGTTGTGCTGGGACCGAAGGCTCTGGGGGCGGGGCCTGAGCGCACAATGGCGCCTTCTCCGCTCTCCGCACCCACACCGCCTCCTGCAAGCACTTCGGGCCCCTTTGCGCTGACTCCGGGGGTCGCTCTGGGGTCGGTGGGAGCCGGGCGCAGACCGAGCTTCAGTTGGTCCCCGTCTGAGTGTGCTTCAGCCCCGTGCGGGAACCGCCCCTCCAACCGCGGACCTGCCGTCTGCTCACCTGCTCGCCGCGGGGTCCCCGAGCACTCTCCCTTCGCTCTGCACCTTCTGGTTCACCAAACTTGATGAATGTATCTTCTTTAATTCCTTGGTTGTCGGACTTCCTCTCAATATGATTTTCTGTCAGATCTGGCTGCGTTTGGATGTGTAGATTTTTTTTTCCCCTTGTTTGGTTGTGCGAGGCGGTACGGTGCATTCACCTATGCCGCCATCTTAGGAAGTCCCTGAAATGTTTTCTTTTGGCAGATTTCAAGTGGCTTTGAGAAGTGAGTGCACAGACTCCTTGTTTATTATACACAACATGGCTACCAATGAGTTCTCGACACTGTCCATTTTACAAAGGACTGTCTTATCACTCACATAGAAGTGCTTTGAGGATATCATTTGTAGCAAACCCACACTCAGCCAATCATCTCTCAGTTGGCTAGAACCCAGCATGATTTGGCCAAAGTCATGAAGTCAGAGATTTAATACCAAATGAGCCATTTAACTTTTTTAAAAATTGTTGTTCAATTACAGGTGTCTCAATTTTCCCCTGTTTCTCTCCCCTGCCCCACCCAATCCCCGCTCCCTCAGTCAGCCCCCACCCTATTGTCCATGTCCATGGGTCCTTTATACATGTTCCTTGACAAGACTCTTCCCCTTGTTTCCCTCTACCCCCTCCCCTCTGGTTACTGTCAGTCAGTAACCAGAAATAAGGAACAGTTAGTGTTCCTTATTTCCATGTCTGATTCTATTTTGCTCATTTGTTTGTTTTGTTTATTAGATTCCACTTATAGGTGAGATCATATGGTATTTGTCTTTTTCCACCCGGCTTATTTCACTTGGCATAATGCTCTCCAGATCCACCCATGCTGTCATTTTAACTTTAAACAGCAGGTAAAAGTTATTGTGTGTGTGTGTGTGTGTGTGTGTGTGTGTGTGTTTTTCCAGGTTACAGCTTTCCATGGACTTCCAGGTTGCTGTGTAGTATGCTCATAAATAAGATTGGAGCTATGTGTCCAGCCTGTCTGAGGGCCTATAAGAGCTGTTTCCAGTAGGTAAACAGGAGCATGAGTATTCAGAATTCTAGGCCACAGGAGAAGGGCCATATTAGAAGATGGTGAAGCAAAAGACCAGAAATGAACCCCAGAAGAGTGCAGGTGTTTGGAGGGGTCAACCCAGGGCTTCAAGTAGAAGATAGCTCAAGTAGAAGATAGCTCACCAGGCAGATTGAGTATTGTTTAGAGAGAGCAGCAGGGCAAGGGATGGTGAGCTTACATGAGGGAACCACCAAAATTGTGTAAGGAAAGTCTGGAGAAACTTGCTTTGCCACTGGAATATTTTTTTATCCCCCCCCCCACTTTATTGAGGTATAATTGACATATATCATCACATAACATAATGATTTGATACACATGTGTATTGTGAAATGATTACCACAATAGAGTCATTTAATACAGCCATTGCTCACATGGTTACCATTTTTTTTCTTGTGGGGAGGGTGAGAGCTTTCAAGATCTACTCTCTTAGCAAGTTTCAAGTATACAATAGAGTATTGTTAACGATATTCACCATGCTGTACTGTACCTTGGATCCTGGACTATTTCTTGTGGTGCTTCAGGACTCTGTTGGTGTCACCTCATCTGTGAGGTTTGCAGACTACCACTCTCCTCACATCCATCCAGAGTTTGGTATGATTCAACTCAAATTTCATAGGGTCCTGTGCTTACTTATATTAACCACATTGTGTTTTAACTTTTCATTTCAGTATTTTAATCTGTCCTACTAGACACCAACTTTTCTATCTCTAGATCCCCATCACCCAGAAACTATAGGTTTTTCTTTAAATATTTTATTTATTTACTTTAGAGAGAGGGCCAGGGAGGGAGAAAAAGAGGAAGAGAAACATGAATGTGAGAGACAAACATCAACCAGTTGCCCAACCAACAGAACCCTATTGGTCAGGGCGCAACTATAGGCTCATTGCATGCTTGTCTGCTGACTGAATTAGTAATTGAGTGGGCAACAGGGAATAAATGGAGAAACAGAGGAGAAAAATGCCAAAGAAGAGATATATGTTACTAAAGAATTAGTAAATGTTTGATAGGAAGAACATGCTGTGTTCTGGAGAGAAGGAGACGTTCAGTGTATTTGGTGCCCCGAATGCCAAGTCAAAGGAAACAGGGCTGGAAAGGGAAGTTGGGACCAGAGGGTGAAGGGCCCTGGGTCACCTCCTGGGGAGTTGGAAACTCTATTGGTGACTCTCAAACTTTAGGGTGCATACTAATTCTCTGGAGGGCTTGACAAAGCACAAATTAGAGGGCCCCATTCCCTGACTTCCTGGTCTGGGTTGAGGCTCACAAATTTGCGTTTCTAACAGATTTTCAAGTGATGCTGATACTCTTGGCTGGGGACCAAAATGCAGAGTGATGATCATAGAAGTCCATTCAGTCATCCATGCATTCATTCACTCAATAAGTATTTAATAAATACCAACTATGAAGATAGCATAGTTGGTAGTGGAGATAGTGGTAAGCAAAGCCTTGATAAATAGGGCTCAGGGTAAGTATATATGCAAATTTGAATAAATAAATATCCCTGTGTCACCAAAGGGGCTGGTCTTCTAAAGTTCTGCCTCCATCAGGTTAGGCTTAATCCCAGATTCTGAGCCTTGTGGTCAGGGTCACAAAGCATTCAGCTTTTGGGAGACACAGCAAGGAGTCTTTATATACCCTTAGGAAAGTAATGCTATAGACTATTCTGGAAACCTAGTAGAGGGAGGCAGTGACTGCACTACTTTTTATATGGATTATGTTTCCCCAAGGTTGTCCAGATGCAAGTGTTACTGGTTTATCCTAGCTGTGGCTTCCGTGTTTGATATCCTGGGTATTGATGTAGAACTATGGTTCTCACCCCTTGTTGTAAGACTAATTGGAGGAGCTTTATCTAAAATCCCAGTGTCCAAGCTCTTTCCTACATCAATTAATTGAGAATTTCTGGAGTGGGGCCCTACTCAGGAATTTTGTGAAAGTTCCCCAGATGATTCTAATGTATAGCAAGGGTTGACATCCTCTGCTATAGAATAATCTGAATCATGAACAACTGAGCTTAAACAGTTTTGACCAGCATAGATCCCCAGAGGTTGCTGTTGCTGGAAATGGATCCCCAAGGGTCCAGAAGGCATAAATTCCAGGTAACTTCCTAGAATCTAATGAGCCACTGGAATGTGATAAATCGTTTGATTCACTGTGAGTTGTGTATGGCCATTGACAACTTGAAAAATTTCAGAAACATTGGTCCTTCACTAAGAAATAATTGTCATGGTTATATTTGCTCATTTCTGCCTTCCCCATTTCATGTCAGGCAGTATAATGTCATGGTTAAGAGTCCATCCATGGTTAGATACACAGATGGTTTCAACTCCTGGATCTGTCACTATCATATGTCCTAAATTTGTGACATTCTGTAAACCTCAGTTTCCTCATCTGCAAAACAGGGATGCTAGTATCTACCTCACAGGATTGTTGAGGGTGAGGGTTCAATCAGAAGATACATGTGTCCCTGGCTGGTGTAGCTCAGTGGATTGAGCACGGGCTGGGAACCAAGAGGTCCCAGTTTGATTCCCAGTCCAGGGCACATGCCTGGGATGTGGGCCAGGTCCCCGTGAGGACCATGTGAGAGACAACCATACATTGCTGTTTCTCTCCCTCTCTTTCTCTCTCCCTTCCCCTCTCTCTAAAAAATAAATAAAAAAAATAAAATCTTAAAAAAAAAAAGAAGATACCTGTGAAGTACAGCACAGTGCCTGGACCATAGTAGGTGATCAGATAAATATCTGAAGGCTCACATGTCAAATACCCTCAGTAGCCACCTCTGGGTCATGAGACTGGGAGGGTGGAGGGAATGGGAGATTTCATGTTTTACTTTATACCTTCTGTATTGTTTTAAATTTATAGATGGCATAATTTACCTTTGTAATTTTTGAACATGGCTTAGAAAAGGACATGAGAAACTGACCTCCATGTCATGACTCCAGAGAGTCTCCAAGTAGGCTCAGAGGTCATGTAGCCCATGCCCCCAACAAGTGCAAGAAACACTATTACATTCATCCCATGAGAACTCATTTATTTTCCACGGCACATTTTCTAGGGCAAGATTTCACATTCAAGCCTTTTCATTTTTCATAGAATTTGAAAGGCTAGAATGTTATCCTTCTATATTAAGCCCAAATCTGTCTGCCTATGATGACCTTCCATTAGGCCTACCAAGTTTTGCCTCAAAGAACCACACAACATACTTAATAGATCCTACTGTATCTGATACCTTACGAAAAGCCTTGATATATTTAAAAAGAGTCATGTCATTTTGAAATTGTCTTTTTTCAGAAAATCCCCAAATGGTTCAGCTGTTCCTCAGAGGACATGACTTCCCCACACTGTCACAGACTAGGTTCTTTTTAAGTAGATATTGAAACAGACTGTATGGTACATGATCTTTATTATGGGTCAATACTTATGAAAGGACTGAGGGAAAATGAGATTGGGGAGAGGAGGAAGTTGAACTGAAATTCAGGTTCAACAAAGTCTCAGCTAACCAGCTAGGGAGCTCTGGAGAGAATATCGGCTGCCAGAGTTGCCCAGAGGCAGGTTGAAATGGCCAGGCATTATGTTCCACCTCCCTTGGTCCCCATTCCTCAGCCATGAGGGAAGGTTGTGTTCCAGGACTCTTTCCTTGGTTTATAGAAGGCCATCTTCTCCATGTATTTTTTACATTGTCTTCCCTCTGTATGTGTCTGAGTCCAAATTTCCTCTTTTTATAAGAACTCCATTCATATGAGATTAGGGCCCACTCTAATGACCTCATTTTAACTTAGCTACTTCTGTAAAGACCTTATCTCCAAATATAGTCACATTCTTATGGATTGGGGGTTGGGACTATAATATATCCATTTTTTTTTTGCAGGAAGACACAATTCAGCCTGTAAGAAGTGTTGTCACTTTTCCTTCCATTTCTTGATTCCCAGGCCTATATATGCTTTCTACTGGGGTCACACCACCAAAAGGAAGTGTCTGGTTCAGTACGTAGATTACGTTTTGAAGATGGTTCCCTATTCTCATCAAATGTTGCTTGTTACCTGGTGCTTTTACTTGTGCCCGCAGCAGGCCATTCCCATGCTTCAACATACTAGGCAGTTCTGGGTGTTATAAGACCTGTGGATCTATTACTCCTACTTCCACATATTTTGTGCTGTAAAGTGGGTATGCTTGTCTGATGTAATGTTATGTAGTCTCAAATGCTGATTAATCAAATATTCCATGTGTCCTCAGAGAGTAGTGCTGGCTGTGGCCTTGTAGAGAGAAGAAGTGAACTCGTTCATACTGTTCCTGTGAGAATAAGCCACTCATCTTTCCAAGGAGGGAGGGCTCCATATGGCAAGCTTGCCACTAAGTGGCCAGTAGGATTGTTCAAGGAATAGTGCCATAGTGGGGGCTCAGTATTGGTCTTTGCTGGATATTGAGAGGCAGCAATAATTAGATTAGTCATCTTAGGTGGGAGCTCATGCTGTTGGCCCCACATGTAGCCTTCATCTCTGGTACCAGAGCCAGTTGATTTATGCATCCATCATGCCAGTTTTGGGATGCCCGATAATTAAGATTGATTGAGGTCAACTGGCCAAGTCATTCCATCAACTTGGTTTTTCAGTACCTCTTCCATGGTAAATTTCTTGTGGATGTTAATGTTAAGGTGTGATAAAAATGTCTTTACACTTTGCCCTTACTTTCACACGCCCATCCATATGCCTCTACCACTGAGCTCTTTGCCCTCTACATTCCCATCTTTCTCCTTCTAAGCCCCTAACCAGCTGGCCAGGCCATTCACAACTTCTCTTTCCATAGAAAGTGAATGACCAGTACATTGCCCAAAACTTTGCCTATAAGAATATTTTTCCTTGCCACAATCTTTCAAAGCCATCAGTGAGTGAGGCTGTACTATGGGTACTATCCGTTTTTGGCCAGCACCCACATATGGATACCTATGCAGCCATAAACTAAGCTCAGGCTTTTTACTCCTCTGTCAATTAGTGGTATGGGGTCTTTCATATGGCTATAAATGTCAGCTAATAGAGGGCTCTGGGGAAAGAGTGGTGAGTGACATGAGGATCTGGGCTACGTGCTTATGCATTTTCCTTGTGCCCTCTGGCCCTATTCATGCTTAATTCAAGATGGACTACCTCCATCTTATGACAAATTATTGCTGGACCCACCTAATCTTATGACTTGGTGCATCTGATATAACCCAGACTATAGGGCAAATTATTGACTCCTGGACTCTTGGTGTCTAATGGTCAGGCATTCTGTCTCTAGCAGGACTCTGTAGCACACTGTGAGTTGATTTTTCAAGTTTTCCAGGTCTCAGCTCCTTTTGTCATGGTCTTTCTGTAGAGCCCCAGCAACTTATCTTGTGGCTCTTCCACTGGATATTACCAAAATCTGCAGGTGGAAAAAACTGCAGCACCATAGGGTCTGCTGGTCCACATAGTCCAAGAGTCAGGATTGCTTGCACTAAAGCCTGGACCTGATGGAAAGCCCTTTCCTACTCTAAGCCCCACTCAAAGCTGACATAATTCCATTTCACCTAGTGTATAAGCTAGAGTTATATTAGTAGGTGTGGAATAAGGTGCCTCAGAACATAAAGGGGCCCATCAGATGTTTTGTTTCCTTTTTATGGTAGAAGATGCAAGATATGATCATTTGTCTTTTAGTTAGAAGGAGATGCTCTAGCATACTTTTGACCATTGGACCCCTATACATTTTTAAACATGTGTAAGGCTCTGAATCTTCATAGAGTTTATCTCCTACCTGATGAAGTATTTGTGTCTTCCCTAGGCCTCCAACATGCTTGGTACCTTTTTCTCATCCATCTTGATTAACGTGTCTTTGATACAGTGCTTCAAAGTGATCTTCAGGGAGTCCAAATGGTTCAGACTGCTTTGTACTATATTATATCAAAGGGCAGAAGAATCAACTAGCCCTGAATCAAAATGATAAATATACATTGTTGTTCATTTTCATGTGAATGCTAGCTCTTTGTGGTCCTTTTTTGTGCTTGGGACAGAATGCATTTGTCAAATCAATGTCTATAAACCATGCATTGTGGCCATATGAATCTGCTGTAGCAAAGATCCACATTTGGCAAATTGGTTACAATTAAGGGCTTCTATTTGGTTGAGCTTGATATAGTTTAGAGTGATCCTTCAAGAATTACTGGGTTTATGCAGAGCCTGCCCTGGTGAATTAAATGAAGATACAATGGGGACCATCATACCAGCATCCTTCAGATTTTAAGAGTGGTACTAATTTCTATAATTTTCCTTTTCCTCCTGTGATGCAATATTGTTTTTGATTTACTATTTTGGTCGAGAAGCAATTTATCATATGCTTCCATTTGCCCTTACTCACTGTGATAGCTTTTGCTCCATAGTTCAAGAACTCAATGTGGCCATTTCTTCAACTGCCAAATATGTCAATATTAATCATACATTGGGACAGGGGGTAAGAAGGAATACCAGCTGTGTCCACAGTTCCATAGGATCCACTTTAAGATGAACCTTGGCCAGAACTCCATTTATTACCCAGCCCTTCTTTGCCTTTACTCTAACAATGAAGGTGATAATAACATTTGAAATGTCTACATATTAGTGTCAATTTAGACCCATGTTCCAGGAGTCCTTGAAACCTCTGGGCAACTTTTCCCCAGTGCACATTTACCTGAGTAAATGGCCATAGGTCTCTTTGGGAAAGGACTGAGGGAATCATTATTGTGCATATGTGCCATGATTTTGCAGGGACCTTCTTTCTGTGTACCCAGCCTCATTAATCAATGGCTCCAGGCCAGAAAACTGGCTCAGGTTTAGAAACTGGACCAAGAATCATGAATTCCTATTCGTGTGACTGAATTTGTGTCCCAGTCATCCAGTCTTAGTTTCTTTTGTTGGTAAAAATTGAGTAATACCTTTGTTCCCTGCCCATTTATTTTGCCTATAAGGATCTTAGGTTCTATTAACCATCTTCATAACACTTTTACCTATCAGACCTCCTTGACTACTACTCTCACCTTGCCATCCATTATGGCAATTGTGGCCTCATGGCTTCTCCTTCATGTCATGGAGCTTGACATTTAAGCTCCACCACTGAATGGCCTCTATAGTTTTGGTGTCTTCTCATATACATTTCTATGAGCAAGCTAAGTTTTGTATATGTGCTGCCGAAGTGAGCACGAGCAAGCTAAGTTTTGTGACTGCCTCTCCTACTCTCAACCCTAGTCTGCAGAGAGGAATCCACCACTGAACTTCTTAGACTGGTGCCCCTCTCATCAGAGCATTCTTTTTGGCCTTGGTACATGGTGTGTTCCTAGGTCCATTCTATGGAACATAATCATCTCATGGTTCTCCTCAGTGTTACAAAGTAGATCCATTCCACACTGCCTATTTTGCTGAACTTTTAAATCCTTTCATATATTATCTGCATTGGCAATCACAACATTTCAGCTTCACTCAGCATGGACCACTATTTTTTCCATGCTTTTAGGAGCTGTCTTATTAGAGAGTCATACCATTTCCTGGCGTCCTGTCAAGGGCATTAAATCCTCTATCTCTGGAGGACACTCACAAGTCAGTAGACTCCATATCCAATTTTATGATCCACCTCCCCTTTATCAAGCACCTTCAGAATCTAGTCCCATGTGTTACTCCCTTAGCTCCTGTGGGACATGCTGGCTAGTCCTTGTAGCTTCTATGGGGGTCTAGATCCTTTTCTCCCTCATCAGGTATAACACCTTCCCAGCTAAGTTATGCTGCAACTTAACCCTAGTCATGGGCCTAGTTGTCAGAAGATGATGGAGAGGTTGGTGGAGGGAAATACTAAGAGGGGTCCCTGTTTCCTTTGTGTAGATACTTTTCAATTATCTCTGGTAATGGGATGGAGAACTAACTCCTACTAGATGGACCACTTCTGTGGGCTCACAAGGTTCAGAAATGTCTACTATTTCGTTCATAAAATTCTGATATGTCTTGATTAGTGCCTTCTTTTTCATGAACCATTCTTCCAATCCTGGTGAATGTTTAACAATTGGGCCAGGAGCTATTTGTGTTCCACCTATTGCTGGTGAGGGGGGGTCTCATGGCCTGCCTGGCAATGAGTGATCCAGCATGAAAGGTCTGTCTTATAACCTGCTTTCTTGGATCACTCTTCACACCAATTTCCTCATCCTGGGTTTTCTGGAAGCAGATACTAGGATGGAATTTGGAGTGCAGGATTTTTTTAGGGACCAACAGTCTGTGAAAAGAAGCATGATTGAGCAGAGGAAGGACTCAACTGCAGCACAAGTATGACAATTCCTGGGCCAACCTAGTGAGGAGCCCTGGAGCAAGAGTAGCCCTTAACAGTTGCCTTGTGGCAGATGGAAATGGCCAGGCCTCTTTACCCATCTCCCCTCTCCCACTTTGCTCAGTCACTAGATGTTGGCAACATCAACCTCAAGTTACTTTCCTTTCTGCATGCATTACCTCAGGTGAGGTGCTCTCTGCATCTTAGACAGACCCAAAAGGAGTGGAGAGCTGGTGAATGTGTGTGACCATACCCCCTGAAAGTGGGTAAAAAGTCCCTCTCCTTCTTTGAAGCAGGATCTGGGTAGTGTGTCTCCATGTCTGTTGCTTCCCCTACCATTCATGTCACTTGTGTCAGTAGCAGTTACAGTTTGTGAACTATCTCATCAATCCGAAGATCCAGAGCATAACACAATTCCTTGAGACCACAGTGCTCTGAGACCAGCACCTGATTTGAGCAAGATCTAATGCATTGGTCCATGCCCTCAAGATGGCATTTTCTTTAGTTTTTTTTTAAATAAAGCTTCTCAACTTTATCTAAATGTACAAAGCTGCTATAGAGAAGAGAAAGTAAAGTAGCAGATACTGAAGCAGTGTATAGTGGGAAGAATGTGGATGTTGGGACTGGATGAGATTGCTATCAACGAGCACCTACTCAGTTGTCCATAAATATTGATGAGAGTAGTTTTGTTAAGAATAGATGCCTTACTTTCAAAGATCAACACATTCTTACATCTTCTCTAGCTGTATCCTAAAATATAGACTTTTGGCAATGGACCAGGAATCAGTAGAATGCTAAGAAAGAAGTTTCATTCATTAGTTAAGCTTTAATCTTGCTGTGAGCCAACACTAAAATGAGTGTTATATAAAATCTTTACATACTTTAAAAAGCACATCTTTGCACTACTGCAAGTTTTGCCTCCACTCTTCCTTAACCTTCTATTGATGACTGCTGGTGCCTCCGTGAATGGAGTGTGCTGGTGGACTTGAACATGGCCCCTGCAAAGGGAATTGCCCCAAATCCCTCCAGCACACTCCATTCACCAACCTCTAATAAAACGCTGATTCCAAGGTACCCAAAGAGCTAGTTCGGAGCTCTTTGTTTTTCTTCTTCTCCTATGTCTTAAGAATCTTGAATTCAGTAAAATGTCTCTCTTTATGGCTAGGTGAAACTAGGCCATAATTAGCTTTGCCAAGAGCTCTCAAATGCACAGCTGTCCTTGGATCTTCATCTTTAATCTTGGAACCACAATCACATGTACTTTCAAAGTGTAACACATGTTCTACAGGGGCTGGCACAAATAATGCCACCCTTCTTATTACAAATATTTTGTTACAAAGTCATAAGCATAACATAACAATATCATACTCAAGCACCCCATATGACATTTTAGGTGAAATGTTCAAATTAAAACTATAAATTATTATGCCCATATTATTACCCTGCCACCCACAGTCAAGCAAGCCTAACTTCTTCCGGACCCTGTATACTACTTCTCATGTTGGCTCACAGCTGAGATTAAACCTTCACTGATGAATGAAACTTTCATATCTATAGTTAATAGCTAAGCATTATAATCCTTGAAATGGCAGCAGTATGATAGCACACATGCTAGGAAAGTGTAAAAAAACTTTAAAAACAAGCATTTTCTGATATTTTTAACTTTCTGACACTGTAAGAATCACCAGCTCTATGGCTCCATACTTAAAAAATAATGAGATCTTATTCCTGGTCACTTAAGGTTGGGCAGGGATAGGGGTATTCACTGTATTCTTTACAGTTTTCATCTTCTTACATGAGTGGTAACCTTTTCCCACCAGTCACTGTCAGATCATTGCCACACTATCTACAAACCATATCCATTACCATCATCATCATAGCCATCTTCATTATAGAACATGACCATACCCCTACATGAATTGGCTGGTTTTCTTCAGGACTCCTTGCCTGAATTCTTCACTTGGGTGTATGTGTATGTGTATGTATATATATATATATATATATATATATATATATATATATATATATATATATATATTCATATCCTTCACTCATATATTCTGGCCTGCTTAGTAAACCACAACTAACTTGTTAATTCTGGCACTGGCAGAATTTTACACCCACACACACACACAGTGCTATATTATACATATAATATATTACATAATAACATATATTATATAGCATATTGTATATTACAATGCATTCACCAGCAAATCCAGTTGCCTCCACATTGAAAAATATCCAGAATGTGATTAATGTATTTAATATTTTATACAGATAAACTATCACCTGGACCATATCCATAGCCTCTTAACTAATCTCTCTGGTCACCCTAAGTGATCACTCTTGTCCCATAGAATCCATTCTTTTTCCAGTAGGAGCCCAAATGAGCCTTTGTTAATGATAATCACATTGTTTCACTCTCCTGCTCAGAAGCTTTTAACCATTTTTGGTTACATTCAGAATAAAACCCATATTTCTTGTCATCTACCATGAACCCCTGCATGTTCTAGGTTCTCCTGACCTCATAAGCTTTATGTCCTGTCACTCTCCTCTTTTCTAATTCTGCTCCAGCCACACTGGATAAAATGAGATAAGGCGAATATTATAGGATGCATGATGGGACTTTTCCAGTAGTCCTGGAAATTAGGTTGAAGCCCAAAACTAGGGACAATGGGTGTTAGATAAATGAATAATAATTAAAGCTCACAGTTATTCATCACTTACTATGTGCCAGGCATGTTTCTAAGTGCTTTCACATGGACCGACTCCTTTAAACACAACTCCCTGAAGCAGGTACAATTATCATTCTCATTTCACAGAAAAGAAAACCAAAGTACAGAGATAATCCACAACTTGCTTGAAATCACACAAACAGTGAGTGCTGGGGACAAGAGTTGAATCCAGGTAGTCTGATTCTGCAGTCCTTGTTTTTCACAGCCACAGTTCAGCTGTTCCTCGCAATCTCACAGGATCAGCCAAAGAACTACCAAACACACCATTGCAATACTTGCGAAGAGGTAGCTAAACTGCCCCTTTAAATCCTCACCTTCCACCCCATACAACCTAGATAAGTAGAAGATTGGGGATTTTTGAAGGGCAGGGCCTTGGGAGAGAAGGAATTTGTATTAGTGGGTCATTATCAAGCAAAGTGGGGGCATTTCCCTTCTCTCCCCATGGGGGCAAAGGACTCATCAGGTTTAAGCCAAATGAAATTAAACTGCTGATATGTTCCAGAGTACCAATTGCACTGAGCTCTTTAATGTCAGGGCCTATATCTTTTTGGGTCTCTGTATCCACAGTTCCTAGCCCAGTGCTGGGCATAAGGTAGGAGTTTGGTACATGACTGAGTGATGCACAGCTGCACCGGAGGTTTTGTACACTGTTGAGCACATCCTTCAACTGGCTGGGGAACACCCAGGAAATGAGATGGATGGGTTGGACCTTGAGTTACTTATGATCTAGACAGGGTGATGGAAAGTGGAGCAATTGTGGTGGGAAAAAAAGACAAGTACAAAAAGACACAGAGAAAAGTCAAGTCACTAAGTATGAAAACTAAAGATAAGTCCGGTTGCCAAGTATGAAACTAAAGGAAATCAGCAAGGAGGGCTTAGTAAAATTGCAGTTATTATTGTTTTCATATAGTGAATGTCAAAACAAGATGCAAACTGATGATGTGGCCATGGATTTATCCCCATCGTGCAATCAGGAATGCCAGGAAGGTTTAGTCACTTGATTTGCTGGGGCCTGCCTCCCAGTTCATGTGATTGACTGAGGCCCAAAGACATAGGGACGTTATTACAGGAAAAATCATGATAATGAAACTTGCTGGAAAATAATGACTACATCTTACAGCTGCGTCTGATTCCACTACATCTGTGCCCATCGACTCAGTCAGCAGTGCCAGAGTCACTTTAGTAATTGTAGCCAGAGTCAGGGGTGCTGCCAGCTCTGGCTCCTGCAGTAGGCCCTGGAGCTGGGAAAATGGAGTAAGCAGGTGTGGGAGAGGAATCTACTTTCAACAGGAACCATGGGCAAGTGGATTAGAGAGGTTTGTTTACTAATAGGTGGCAGAGTAGTATGGACTATTGGTTATAGGCTAGGGCATTGGAGCCACACTGTCTGGCTTCAAATTCTGGCTTGCTTAGTAAACCACAATTAACTTGTTAATTCTGGCAGTGGCATGTAAGATGTTAATTAACTCTTACAGAACTCTGCTCATCCATAAAATGGAATTCATAATAGTTCCTACCTCATGGGATTGTTATGAGTGTTAAATGAAATAGTGTACGTAAAGTGCTTGGCATTTAGCTTGTGCTGAACAAATATTTGCTATTTTTATTATTTATATTACTATTGTCTCTGACCAATATTTTTCACAGCTTGGTTTCAATCCAACAATAGATGAGAAAAATCATCTAAGCAGTCATGACCTGAATATTTCATTAATAAAATAGGATTAAATAAAAAATATGTGTCCTGGCTGGTGTAGCTCAGTGGATTGAGCATGCGCCTGTGAACCAAAGGGTCGCTGTCGCTGGTTTGATTCCCAGTGAGGGCACATGCCTGGGTTGCGGGCCAGGTCCCCAGTACAGGACATGTGAGAGGCAACCACACATTGCTGTTTCTCTCCCTCTCTTTCTTCTTCCCTTCCCCTTTCTCTAAAATAAATAAATAAATAAATAAATAAATAAATAAATAAATAAATAAAATAAAAATATGAGTGCATTCTATGTTATAAATATTGTTTCATGAAACTTGTTTCAGGTGTTTATGTGCGTGCATGTATATTATACATGCATATACAGACACATAAGCACATGAATATGCATGAGCACACATGAAAATATGTACACACTTGTATGTGTAAATATATACATGCCATACACACAAAAACACATTCACATGCATACACACATGCACAAACACACATGCAAAGATATACACATATATATGCACATAAATGTACACATACATATATACAGATTCATATCCATACATATCAAAATACTCTATTAATATGAACATGCAGTGCACTGATACATATAAACATACTCATACCATATACACATAAACCCATACACACAATACATATATGCAGCTAGGGACTACATATCTCAGTATTGATTACACAGGGGTAGGGAAAACAAAGTTTATAGTGGCTACACAAAGCACAGAGTTTATTCTTGTATTATTATTTATTAATTGTATTATTTATCTGTATTACCACTGTAAACCTACTTTTGCCCACCACCCCCGTAGTTTGATGGGGTCATGTGACTAGTTCTGACCAATTGCTTATGGATAAAGAAATTTGTATTACTTCCAGGCAAGTCACACACATTTTCTTCAACCCCTTTTCCCTTTTTACTGACCAGATGCAGAGGAGCAGAGTGATCTGGGGAGCCATGTGTTGAAGGTAGAAGGAGCCTGGGTCTCTGAGTCACTGCTTAGGAGAGAGCTGTCTGCATAACAGAGACAGCCGTTTATATTTATAAGTGAGAAGTTAAGTTCTATTATATTTGAGCCTATCACATATGAGTCTGTTTTTTGAGTTACCCTGCTTGAACTAATACAAGTGCCTTATGTTAGTTGCATCTCTCTGGATTTATAATTAAGGTAGAACATTCCCTGAGTTTGGTCATTCTCTTAGTGTGTTTGGGATGCATAACAAAAAATATCATAGACTGGGTAGCTTATAAGAAACAAATTTATTTCTTACAGTTCTGTATGCTGGGAAGTCCAAGATTGGGGCTCTGGCAGATTCAGTGTCTGGTGAGGACCTGCTTCCTGGTTCATAGACAGCTGTCTTCTCACTGTGTCCTCACATGGCAGAAGGAATGAAGGAGCTCTCTGGGGTTTCTTTCATAAGGGCAATGATGCCATTTATGGGGGCTCCACCCTCATGACCCAATCACCTTCCAGAGGTCCCACCTAACACCATCACATTGGGTGTTAGGATTTTGACATATTAAATTTCAGGGGTCACAAAGAGTCAATCTAAGGAAATAATGGATTCAAAGTACTATGGGGCTATCTAGAACCCTTTCTACTGATTTTGGCCATTAGTACTTGTGCTCTGCAAGTAGGCTGAAGATATTTAATAAAGGAAAAAAGCAGTTAAATTACTATTCACCTATAGATACTTTAATTGTTGCCAAACATATAAAGATTATTTATTTTGTTTAATATACAGATACAAAGCACTTACTCTGCCTGGCACTGTTAAAACTGCTTTAAAAATATTAACTCATTCGATTTTCTCAACAATTCTATGAATTAAGCTCTATTACTACCTCAACTTGACATATGAGGAAACTGAGGTGTGGAGACATTAAATCGTTTGCCCAAGGCCACACAGCTAATAAGTAGCAGAGTTGGGGAGGAAAACCCAGGCATTCTGGCTCCAGAGCTCATGCTGTTATCTACCATACCAGATTGCTTCCCGTTAAGGGATGAACTGGTTTTTTTCTGCTCTACCCTTGGTGGAGAGCAGGTCTGATGCCTTCCCTCTTAAAAGAGGTAGTGCATTTTCAAGGAGTATTCGGGTCCATGGTTTTGTTTTGAGCATAAAACAGCCTCCAATCCCTAAACTCTTCCTGAATTAGATAGTAGATGACTACCATTTCCCCCACCTTACCATTTTGGGTGTCTCTTGGAGGTTGCATGTGTGCACGTGGAGGAAGACAGCCAGCTCCATTGAGCTGCTTTGCTTGTGAGAGTTAATAGGATCACAGCACACAGTGGTATGATTGCAAATAGAAATACTGCTCTGCACAAACAAATCTGTTTTTTGCTTCATGCCAAGAACTACAGCAGGTAAACTCACATTCAAATTGGCCTTGGTGCATGGAGTGTTGTTTTTTCTGTAACAAATCCTTGGCCTTGGCCAGAGCTCATTAGTCCATGATCCCAGTTAGCAAGTGTTCAGTAGGGCAGAATTAGCCCATGGCTCTGAGTTGTCAGGGGTCTGCCTTGCCTTTGAGTGAGAGAGGCAAATATCCCACCATTAGCAATCATCTCTTGTCTTCACTAAAACTGATTGTGGTTAGGTCATTAATCCTCACATTCCCCCTTTCTCACTCTCCACTTAGAAGTTCCAATGGGAGTTTTACAACTTTTTATCACTTTTTATTGCTAGAGCTAACCTTATTCCTACCTCCACTAACCCATTATTGAGGCACCCCCCCTAAACCCTGTTTTGGTCCCTGTCCCTTCTTTAAAAATCTCCCAGAACATGATATTTATAAATGTTTATATTTCAAGAAAAAATCATAAGAACTGAGGGTATCAGAGCTGAAAGGGCCCTTAGTGATGATTTTCTACCCTAGCCCCTTCATTTTATAACTAAGGATACTGGAGCCAGGAGGAGGAGGATGCAAGGGTGTATTCTTGGGAGTGGAAGTGAGCAATAGTGCTCCTGAGGTTTGACCCATGTCCCTAAGTCAGGGCTGCTGCACTGAGAAGTCATAGCTGCCTGGGCAAAACAGTGCCTTGGGAATGGCCTTAGAATCAGTGCCCTTAGCAGAGCCTAGACTAAAGTTTAAGGGGCTACATGATTTGGTGAGAAAAGGTTGCAACCCATGGCTAAAAAATAGAAATAAATAATAGATGCCAAACATCAGGTCCCCTAATCTAATCAGATGTTATGCTATTTGCTTACATGCTCAATTTTTGACACAAATAAGGGTTAACTGCCACACCAATATTACCTCATTTGATCGTCACCCGTAATATTCCAAGGTTGGTTTTATCTTGTTTTCCAGATCAGCAAACTGAGGACCAGAACTATTAAATAACTTGCCAAGGGTAACAGCAAGTAGTTGCAGACCCAAGGTTCACCCCTAGCTCTGTATTGCTTCACAGTCCACATGTTAAACCCTGAGCCAAGAGGGGAATGCTTCACCACAATGTGAGACTCAGAGGCTCTCCTCCCAGAAGTACGCTGAGACTGGGGTCTTCTGAGAGCTCTTTGCCCATTTCCTTTGGGATAGTCAGTAGTAGAATCTAAGAACCATGCCCTGACTGGCAACTAGGCCTTACAATGGACTCCAGGGGTAGCAGGAGTTTGGCTTTCACAGCCCATTGTCCCTTAGTAACTCATCATTTCCCCAGGTGACCAGCTGGCAAGTGGCTCACTGAAGTTGCTGTACAAATGATCTGTACCATAACCTTCGCAATAACCTACTGAGAAGTTAATGGTTTTGGTTTCTGAAGAATTATGGCATTTCAGAAGAGAAGCAGTTTATTGTGTTTTCATTTTATTCCAGAGGGAGAGGGCTCATTAATAGTGAAACCTGTAGCATGCTTGGAGTATGGGCAGGTGAGCAAGAGGAAGAGAACAGCAGAGTTCTCGTCACTGGAATGAGGCCTCACCTGTGTAAAGCTGTGATTCCTATCAATCCCATCTTGGTCTCACTCCCTTCATTCCTTTACTACAGTGTAGTGAAGAAGATAAAGGCAAAACAAGTTTGTCTCCTCTGAGCATGTCCTTGAATGAAGCCATGTGTCCTGGCACTTGGAGAACTGGGCAAAATCCAGTAATAATAGCCAATATTTATTTAGCACATAGTATATGTTACATGCTGTTTTTAGTGCTTTATGTGCCCATTAATTCACTCAATACTCTCAACAACCTTAAGAGGTAGATTCTTTTCAATTATTATCATCACCATTTTACAGATTTAGAAACTGAGGTACAGAAAAGTATTGTAACTTGCTCAAGAATGCATAGGTAGGAGATGATCATGTTAGCTTTGTGAACCCAGGCAGTATGACTCTAGAGTGTGTGTACATGATCATCATACCATTCTACTTCACAGAGAGTAATAGTGGCTAAAATGTGATTCTGCATATCCTTTGAGGACAGGCTTCATATCCTCGCAGTACTTGCCAGGCCATTGACAAAGATTATAGTGTGATGCACTGAACTTTACACTGTATGTATGATTGTTTGTCTGCCCTCCCTATTCTATATGGCTCATGTCAGGGTTACCAAGAGCAAAAATGGTCAACATCCAGCAAACAAAAAATTCCGGATTTATCTCTTTTCTTCTGTAAAACTGAAAATTGAGCCCTTTTTCTGAGTCAACTGACTCCATTCTTGTTCATTCTTTCGTGGACCAAATTAGCCTTTTGTTCAAATGTGTGAAGATAACACCACCATTCACCTTGCTATGTCTTCTCCCTAGAGAAAAGTGAGGAGGCATACTTATCAGTAGTCCAGTCAAATAATCTCTGAATTGGACTCACTCCAAAGAATTTTAACTATAAAAGTATATAGTCTGTAGGTGGAGATTGGAATTCTAAGCATTTTTGAAATTTCTGATAATTGCAAAAATATTTTCAAGCCCAACCTCAAGAATTTCATAGTCCTGAAGCCCACTATTTTACTGCAAAAAAAAAAAAAAAAGGTAGCAAGTGGCAAGGAAAATTTGATATTTGGTGCCGTACATTCAGAAAAACACAAGTGGTTTTAAATACTACAAATATGTTATGTTTAGAAGCCCAAAACTCTTACTCAGTTTAGAAGGCTGATCAAAGTGAAATGAAATGTAATAAAATAAATAAATAGCGAGGGTTTCTGCTCCAATTAGGTCTGTCTCAGTTTCCATGGCATCCAATATATTAGCACTCATATTCTCATCAGGATCTGTGCTTAGCTTTTAGGATGGCAATGTTTGCTTTGAGGTTTATAGACCATATAATAGTTCAAAGGATTCCATTATACTCAAGGAAAGAGAATTTATGGACGCCAGTAGGTGATGCTATATTAAATTCCTGGCGTCAGTGTTTGGTCCTATCCTTCACGTGTGTCCCTGTGGGTTACTGGGATTTGGTAGAATTACAGATAATATATTTACGGTAAAATCTTGGTCTCTAACTGCACTGTTTTTACCGCAGCCACTCCAGATAACATTCATAGGCTGACCCTAATAAAAGGTTACCCCAGGGAAATCATTCCATTGCAGAGAATGTGGAAACAACCAGGGTTTGAGCAATGTGTAAATCTTCATTTTGCACTCCAAGAAATGAACCACAAGGTTTAAGAGAAATTTTTCATGTATTAGTAGGTCTACACTAAATTTATTTCCTCAAGCAAACAGACAGACCAACAGACAACCATACAAGTAAAACATTTGTAGGCTTTCTGTACAATGGGAAGAAAATATGATTAGACTGATAAGTGCAATTACCAAGGAAACTAACAGGAAGGCAAGTGTAAACTTATTTGTTAAAATATTCATAACAGTGTAAAGTAAAAGAGTGTATAATAAATTTAGCAGGTGGAATGGACTTTGTTCTTCTCTGTACATATCACTTAAAAATAATATTCCATTTAGAAAATACATATGCAAGTCCCACATTTTACAATCACCCTGACTCTCAAAGTTCATGCATAGTGCTTTTATATCAGGTGACATCTTTCTTCAACCTTATGTCTTCCATTTCTTTTTTAAATTTTCTGTTTTTCAATCAGATTGCAATTGAAGCAGCATCTTTGGAAAGATCAGTTTAGAACAGTCCTTACCTTTAGTTTCTTTGTTTTCAAAAGGAAAAGACTGCATTAGAACCCAGGTTCTTAATCTGGGTTTCATGGATGGGATTCATGGGGGTCTCTAAGCCCCAGGAAACTGTATGCAAAATTTGGCATGTGTGTGTAAGTACTTATGTACAGTGTCTGAGGAAAGAGCCTGTGGCTTTTATCAGACTCTCAGATGTTCATGTAACCCCAGAAAATTAAGAATTTCTGAGTAAGATGCTTTCTGAGTTCCTTTGTAAGCCTAAAGTTCAAAGAGATTTACTAAGTCGATTTATTACTGCTCATCCTTAGTTGAGGGGAGGGTGATAGGAAAGTCAACAGGTAGCCCAGTGAAAGCTGTATAATATTTGCCATAGTCAAGCATAATTGAAAATCTGACTATATAATGAGATAACTTAATACATGATTTTTAAATTGGAGACAGAGAAGTAATAAGGACTACTAACTTCAAAGCCTCAATAATTTTGTCACATTAGTAATAATAAAAGATTTCTTCAGACCCACTTTATTTTCAGTATTGCTTTTTACTGTACTAACTGCCTACTTCTCATTCTTTTCACATATCCACAATATCCCATGGACTTTCATAATAAGCTACGCAAATACAGCATAAACATGTGAAGGAGACAAGATGAGAATGAAGCTAACTATGATTGCAACTAGGTCAAATCTATTAATACGTGATATTTATGTCTCTGCATAGTTGAAGCTGCAAATCCTTTTTTATAACGTTTCCTCTTTGATTGAAAAATTTTCACTCAAAATACTTCAGAACCATCATTTCAATTTTTATCATCCCTGAAAATTTTATTTTAAAAGAAGCATAATGTTGTCAGGCTGAAATGGATGCCATTGTGTTACATCACTTTGTATGGTGTGAAACTTTCTCTCTAGAGTTCGTTTCACTGCTGCCCATCAGAAACATGCCGGTGAATTTGGTGAGGGGTAGTTAGAGGCCAGAACTAATGACAAAGTCACGGGTTCAGTCTCCATAAGTGTCTTAACTTAGTTATGTTCCCTGGGTATAGACTGTACCCCAACTCTGGCCAAAAGACTCTTGGGGCCAATGGAATCCAGGAAAGAGAGGATATGACGTAGTGTACAAGTAAACCCATCCTCCATGACTGAAGAGATAGCTCAAAGAACACACATTTCAGAATCTCCCAATGTTAGTTTTGGAAAGAACCTCAGAGCTCTTCTCTTTTTCATTCTCATCTGATGTGCAATAATTTTGTCAGGTTATCCAGTCTACTCTTGAATACCTCCAGTGACAAGGGACTCATTACTTTACAGTGCCATCCATTGAATCTTGGATCAGTTCTGATAATTTTTATTTGAATTACAATGGTCTGCCACTCTGTAAACTGGTTCTAGACCTTTTCTGTGGGATCAACAGAACAAGAGTCTTTTATAGGCCAATTCTTTAAAAGTTGGAAAACAGAAAAAGGTTGAAGTAAGGACTACTGGCTTTACCTCTACAGTGCCATACTTATTGGCTTATGTCAGCAGAGAGAGCCCTTGCTTAGAGAAGCAAGCATTTAAGCAGAGATTTTGATACCTTCGTGTAAACCGCTCAGGTAAAGCACTTGGGAAAGGAACTTTAATTCCCTTCTAGTTCTTGATAACTGTTTTACATATAACACACACCTGGGTGATATAAAAAGGACCACTAAGGAGCTATCAGTCAACCCTCAGCCTGCAAAGAACATGGCAATGGGCACTGCCTCCAGGCTGGATATTTGGGACACTAATGGGTGGTTTACACCAATCTGCCATTGCTTCTCCAGAGGACCTACTGGGGAGATCTTTGAATGAGAAGATTGACTTTTTGTCCCCACAGAAAACATGTACTCATTCATCCATTCAAAAAGTATTTACTGAAGACCTTTTATGCCCCAGGTGTTCAGGATACAATGATGAGAAAAACAAAGCCAACTGGGGGATAGGGACATTAAACAAATAATCACACAAGTAATGTATAATGCCAAGTCATGATTACTGATCAAAAAGAAAATTGCAGATTATTTTCGGAGCATGTAACAGGTCTGAATTGGTTGAAGGTTTCAAGGGAGGCTTGCCTGACATTTGAACTAATATATAATGGGTAAATAGGAATTAACAGTAAAGTATGTAGAGTTGGGGGGAAGAATTCTAGCCAGAGGCAACAGAATATGGAAAGGCCCCTAAGGAGAGAGGTGTAAGAAGAAGAATTGAGTATTCAAGGAACTGAGAGAGGGCGGGCCACTACAGGTAAAATTCAGAGATAAGGATTGTTGCATACAAGATGAAGCTGGAGAGGTCATAGGAGCAAGTCCATGAAGGATCCAGCAGTCTATGCATAAGACACAAGGAACTTTACCTTTTGCTCTTCCCCTGTCCTTTTCAGCAAATGCCATGATCACCACCTTCCTGTAGTTCTTGTATTATTCTTATCTCCAGTGATAAAGACTAACAAACTTCAAGAAAACATAGTCAGGTCCTCTTTTTTCTCAGTGAGGTTGTGGAGCAGCCTCCCCAGAAGATGCAGACATGCAGATCCTTGTGAAGACCCTGACTGGCAAGACCCTCAACCCTTAAGGTTGAACCCCGTGGCACCAATGAGGCAGTTAAAGCTAATTACAAGGAGGGCTTGCCACCTGACCAGCAGGATCTTATTTTTGTGGGTAAACAGCTGGAAGATGTCTGTAGACTCTTACACTACAACATTCAGAAGAGTCCACCCTGCACTTGGTGCTTTGCCTATGGGCTGGCATCATTGAGCCTTCCCCCAGCCAGCTTGCCCAGAAGTACCATTGTGACAGATGATCTGCCCTAAGTGTTATGCCTGCACCCCTGCACTGTCAAAAGCCACAAGAAGTGTGGCCACACCAACAACCTTCACCCCAAGAAGGTTAAATAAGTCCCCTTCATCACCTCCTTCGGTCTACAGAGTGGCTTTCTGCCTAATCCCTGTGACCCTGGGGCCTCGATAAAGTTTCCCTTTATTGACTAGAGTAGTAAAAAAAAAGACAAGACAAGACAATCAGTTTGGAGGTTGTGTGAGAGGAGGTAGAGCTATGGAAGTCTCATAAGTAATTGCAGGAGTATGTGACAACTCTACAGGAAAAACTCTATGCTTACAATAAGCCTCTATGGTCCTAACTTCCCCTTCCTTTGGTTAAATGCCTCTCCATCTGGCATGCCAGGCAAAGTGTGCATGTGATTTGCCACATCATCTCACAGTAGGTTGCAACCCTACTCCTCTTGCCCCCAAATAAATCCTTTTTGGTGTCAAAACACCTAGTCAATATTAATTTTCAGTGGAAACTAAGAACATTTCCTGTTCTCATCACCCATCTCCTATTCAAAGCCTTATTTTCTCATTGTCTGAACTTTGGCATCCAGGAAGTGAGGGTGAAGGGAAAAGGCTTTAATGTGTATTAAGCACCTGCTGTCACGAAACAGTGATTTTTAACCACTCGTCAAAGCTAGTGCTCTTTCTACCATTTTACAGAGGGTGAAATTGGCACACAGAAATCTTGAATAATTGGTCCAATGTTGTATAGTTAAACTAATAAGCCCAGATACAAATTCAGGTTTGACCAACTCGAAAGATTGTGCTCTTTCTCTTAAATCAAGCTGCTTCTATCTTCCTTTTTTTTCTGATTTTTTAAAATTTATTTATTTTTTAACTATATTTTATTGATTATGCTGTTACAGTTGTCACACTTTCCCCCCCTTCTTGCCCCCCACCCCCTTACCTCCCCTTTCCCCACCCTTTAGTTTTGTTCATAGGTCATACACGTAAGTCCTTCTGGTCCTGCACTTCCTATACTATTCTTAACCTCCCCCTGTCTGTTGTCTACCTACCATTTATGCTACCTGTTCTGTGCCCTATTCCCACCTTCTCCCCCAACCATGCCCCTGTTGATGTTCCTCCATACCTTATATAACTCCCTTTAACATTTCATAGAATAAAGGCTGGGTGGTGATGATCTTCTTGAACTTGACCTTATCTGAGAAGCACTGTATCTGCCCTTCCATTCTAAATGAAATCTTTGCTGGATAGAGTATTCTTGGATGAAGGTCCTTGCCTTTCATGACTTGGAATACTTCTCTCCAGCCCCTTCTTGCCTGTAAGGTCTCTTTTGAGAAATCAGCTGACAGTCTTATGGGCATTCCTTTATAGGTAACTGTCTCCTTTTCTCTGGCTGCTTCTAGGATCCTTTCCTTATTTTTGATCTTGGGAAATGTAATTATGATGTGTCTTGGTGTGTTCCTCTTTGGGTCCAACCTCTTTGGGACTCTCTGAGCTTCCTGGACTTCCCGAAAGTCTATTTCCTTCACCAGCTTCGTGAAATTCTCCATCATTATGTGTTCAAATAAGTTTTCAATTCCTTGGATTTTCTTCTCCTTCTGGCAGCCCTATGATCCGTATGTTGGGACGTTTACAGATGTCCTGGAGGTTTCTGAGCCCCTCCTCCATTTTTTGAATTCTTGTTTCTTCATTCTTTTCTGGTTGGATGTTTTACTTTCTGCTGGTCCACTCTGTTAATTTGAGCTCCAGTTTCCTTCTTATCCCTATTGGTTCCCTGCAGATCTCTCCTCATTTGTTCAAGCAATTTTGATAAATTTTCGTCGAATTCTGTGAGCATCCTGATTACTAGGGTTTTAAACTGTGCATCTGATAGGTTGGCTATCTCTTGGTCGGTTAGTTCTGGAGCTTTGATCTGTTCCTTTCTTTGGGCCATTTTTTCCCCTCGGTGTGCCTGTTACTGTAAGGAGGGCGGAGCCTTGGAGTTCACCTGGGCAGGGAAACTCACGGTAGTTGTGCTGTGACGTAGCCTGTGGGGGCGGGACCTGAGAGCACAATGGTGCCTGCTCCGCTCTCTGTACCCACGCCGCCTCCTGCAAGTAATTCGAGCCCCTCTGCGCTGGTTCCGGGGGTCACTCTGGGGTCGGTGGATGGGCTGCACAGCTCCAATCCCCCATGTGTCTCCCCAGTGAACTCTCCTGTGAGGCTGGTAGTTCCTCCCGCTGCGGACTCCACCCCCACAGGTGCTCTCAATCTGCGCGGATGGGTTGCGCCCTGCTTTCTCTCCCGGTCCGTCTGCCCACGAATGTGGGCCTGCCCAGTCCACCAGTCTCGGCCCCCCTGGGTCCAGATGAGCCGGGCGCTGGCCGCACTTAGGTCAGGCACTCCCATCTCGGTGTGCTGCAGCCCCGCGGGAAAGCGCCCCTCCAACCGTGGTCCTGCCGTCTGCTCACCAGCTCGCCGCGGGGTTGCCGCGGTCTTGCTCTCTGCTCACCAGCTCGCCGCAGGGTCGCCGAGCACTCTCCCTCCACCCTGCTCCTCCCGGCTCACCAGACTGGATGAATGTATCTTCTTTAATTCCTTCGTTGTCGGACTTCCTCTCAATTCAATTTTATGTCAGATCTGGCTGTTTTTGGTTGGGTAAATTTCTGTTTTTTTTCCTTGTTTGGTTGTGCGAGGAGGCATGGTGCATTCACCTATGCCACCATCTTGCAGGAGGTCTTCTCTATCTTCCTTTTTTTTGTGTGTGGTTCATTAGCCTTCCAGTAGACGCGTCCTGGCTACACTAATCTTGACATTAAGGTAATCATTTTAAACCTACCAGTTGCTGGTCTCAATGAGATAACGTTTAGTGAGGGTTGAAGTTCCTGGATGCAAGAGTCCCATTTGTGGTTCACAGTGCCCTTATATTCACAAGGAACCAGATACAATCATTCCAGAAGTTTTTACAGAGAATACCTTTGCTATCAGCCCCTTGCAAGTGAGCGCTTAATGCAAGTGTTTGTCAGGGTTTTCTAATAAGTTTGTTGTAAACTCTACGAAGCCAATTACCTCAAGACCCAGACTTGTCACAAGATAACATTCAAAGAAACATTCTGAACACCAAGAATTCACCAAAGGGGATTCAAATTACCATGCTTGTTAAACTTTCATAAAGATCTTTCTTAAATCTGTTTCTCACATCATTCTCTTGATAGCTTACATAGTATAGATGCCCCAAACATCTCACATATATCTTTCTCCATCTCTCCGTATCTTCCTCAAACCTAGCATGTGCTGCTGACTCTTGTTTTTCTTGCTCTTTCCTCTCACTTTATGGATTTATTCATCTCTTTCTTGCCAGTAACTTTCTACTCTGTCCATTATTAATGTTTCAAGTGGTCAGGATGGCAGAAAAAGGATCTTTATAAATTAAGAGGTGCAAGGGCTTCCTTGAATATCTAAACTTTATTTTTACTTCATATTAATTGTTGCGATGTGTCCACTTCAAGATTCCTCCACTTTAATGCAATAACAGTGTTCAAAAGTGAGAAGTACTTTGCTCTCCATTTCCTAATCTTGGAAGACTCTGCTAATGCTCATGAATAGCCCTGGCCTACTCTGCACTTCCCAGCATCCCTTTGTAGTTGGATTGACCATGAGACTGGTTCTAGCATATGGAATTTGAATGGAAGTCACATGTGTCACTTCTGTACCTAGAAAGGTAAATATACAGTTTGCCTTTTCTGAACTGTTTCATCTGTTTGGTGTCTGGTTAACCACAGGTTGACCTGGGAGTCAATAGATGGAAGTGCTCTGAGTCATTGGAATCACTGCTTAGAAGACAGTTACCAGTAATCCACATTCTTCAATCCTATCAGTGAGAAACAAAGTGTAGTTGCATTGTTTGTTTCAGTATCTAGTGTTAATCTAATATATTTTTATATTTTAATTAAAATTCATTAATAAGTTCACAAGTAATAAAGTCCACTTTATCAATATTTTCATCTATAGGTAGTACTCTTTATGCCCCATTAATTTTTGTCTAACCCAAGGTCATGAAGGTATTTCCTGATACTTTATTAGAGAAATTTTATTGTTTTACCTTTTACATTTAGCTCTATGATCTATCTCAAGTTATTTTTTATATACAATTTGAGGATCATGGTTAATTTTCCATATGGGCATGCAATTGACCCAGTACCATATGTGGGAAAGACCATTCTTCTCCCATTGCAATTCAGTGACTCCTTCATTGAATATCACATATAGTAAACAATCTCTAAAAGAACTCCCAAGGATCCCCACATTCTAGAATGCATTCACATCGTCATGTAATCTCCTCCACCTAAATGTTGGGTGGGTGTAAGGATGCACTTCTTTTTTCCTTTTTTCTCATTCCTTCACTTCTGTTTATTGGATTCAGTATAAGAAAATGAAAATTTGTTGAAGTCCAAAAAACATTCTGAGAATACTTTTAAAGGGATTATATTGTTTATCTTTAATGATGCCAGGATTTGTGCAATTATGCCTAAAACTAATTTCATTAGAATGTCTCTTTCTCAAATTTATTTATTATACTTTAGCTTCCATTATATATATATTTTAATTTTTTTCAATTACAGTTATTTGCATCCTCTCCCCTCCCCTCCTCCCTTCCCCTCCAGCCCCACCTCCCCCCCAGCCTCCCTCCTCCCCCTTAGTCCTGTCCATGTGTCCTCTACAGTGATTCCTGTAAATCCTTCTCCCCATTGTCCCCTCCCCTCTCTCCCCTGTCTATTCTTAGACTGTTCTTAATTTCAATGTCTCTGGTTATGTTTTGCTTGCTTTCTACTTTTGTTGGTTAT